>JAKSZP010002880.1:0-126487 GCA_022478985.1 Massospora cicadina | reverse complement strand
TAAGGGCCACAAATTAATTCCAGGACCAAAATTCTCCATCCGCCAGGTTTCACCCACATTTTTACAAAAGAGCCCATCCCCAACAGGTGCAGGTATGGTCAACCCTTTTCATACCCAATGGAGCTAGTCTTGTGTGGCCTGGAAATGGGTGCAACCTGCAATTTTCTGGAGGTTTTGTCATCATAATGCCAAGTGTGGTCACAGCAGAATGAATATTCTTGCCCACAAATTTGATACTAATCCACTCAATCAGGGTGGATCTAAGTCAGTATCAGAAAACACTTTGGAATGATGATCTACCAAAACCAAATTGTGAAACATTCTTGATGGCAGTGTGCTTAATTTCAGATCCCTATTAGTGATCAATTAGGCATCAGTCCATGAAAGGTACTGCCGTTGCTCTATTTTTTACTTTTTTTCTATTTTTGGTCTCAAGAAAAATACTTGAAAATATACAAAAGTATTTATGAGGTTTAGTGTTCTATTGAACATTTAGTAACTATGAGCTCCCTTTCTGGAAATCCTTAGCTAGTCCTTGTAGTTGCCCTTTTCATTTTCCATCCTTTAATATGGATGTCTGTATGGTAGTGTTTGTTGGGCCACCAAGGGAGAAGCACTGATGGCACATCCATCTGAAGGGGGTGCTTCAAAGTTCACTTTCATGGGTACCTTATGACTTTCTTTACTCCTAAATAATAACTTTACAATCAAGGTTATTTTAGAAATATGCATAAAAAAGTATTTTATTTAGAGTAATCAAGCACTATTTATAATGCTTGAAAATGAAAGGAAATAAAGAGGGATTTTAAGGGTAGAGTCATGTGACCTGTAGGAAAGTTTTGATTTTGGGATCAGTAAAAACTCTGCTTCACATGACTTAGTAAATGGGGATGTAAATATTTCCTGAATCTGGAGTAATTCAAGTAAAACCCCAAATTCAGTATATCAGCTGATAATATAGATTCAAACCCCATTCTTGAACTTATTAGGCCATTTATGATTTGTGCTCCTCAAATGAAGGTATCAATTATTCCCCTGGACAAGGCTAACACCTAACCCAGGGAGAATCCCAACAGTGTTAAATTTCAAGGATTGCTCTCTTGATAAAATAAATTCTGCATGTCTAATTAGGAAGAAGTTCAGCTGAAATAACCTCAGTTTTAGCCAGTGTCTTACAGTATTTTGATTGTTTGGAAGCTCACTAGGCTTATCTAAAATAATATGACTGTTCTGGTCAATTTTAGGTAAATTTTCCCTTGAATTTAGAAATCTACCGAGGCAGGCAAAGGTACAAGCTGTAGATCTCTGCTTAAACAACTTGTAAATTCTCTTCAAGAACAGAGTCTGATTTAAACCAGGTAAAAGAGAGTTAAGAAAATATATCTTTATTTATGAGATACTATTTAATGATAATTTCATTAGGCCAGGTGCCAGTATTTATACCTCTAGCCCATCTCCTGGCCACATTTTGAGCATGCAATTCCTGCAGGTATTATTTTCTATGTCATGGTTAAATGACATGATAGTGGGGACCAACCCCAAGGATAAGGTTGGGTGACAGAAGGCCCAGAAGTTAAAGCTTCAGGCCCTTCCTGACCTCAGGCACACAGTAGATCAATGCTGGGTACAAGCCAAGTATGCCCAGGGTGGTGCTAGTGAGGTGCTTAATGCCCAGCCCCTTACATTGGCCCAGGCGTTAGAACAAATGGTTTACTCAATAAATGTGGATGGTTCAATTCAGTTAGTTGAGGAACGGGATTTCAAAACCCATTCTCTTTATGAAATCACACGTTCAGTTTGGATTCAACTTCAATTGATTACTTGAGTGAAGTCAATTCAGTGTTTTCTACCAATTTGGATGATAGTCTTTGCCTATTGGTTGATCAGTGATTGGGACCACTTTGGCAGACTCCAAATTTCCCTGATGAAGTTTAATTATGTTGTCCGTGACCAACATTCCTTGTTAGACTTCTTACAATAAAGTTCCACCATTTTCCCCATTTTATTTATGATATCTTGAACAATTCCATGTGCGGACCTCTTTGAGGAGGTCTTGCGCTACCTTAACCACCACATATTATATATAATTAGGCTATCACCTAGTGCACCGTTGGTTTTCCCAGGTTCCCTCCAACCTGAGACGTTTATCCCTTCTCCCTAAGTGTACCACATTATTTTTGATTGGGTTTTCACCTTAATAATTGCTCACTTTTGCTTGTGTTATTATTGCTCCAGCACCCTCTGCTGGGCAATAGTGACTTTTATTATAACAGCTAGTTCCATAACGTTGACCCTGTGAATTGAGAACTACCACACTGGGAACAGGAGAGTTATAGACAAACTCCTTACATTAGTTGACCAACCACTCAATTTTATGTTCATGAACTTTTTCTGTGTGGAACTTTTCCAAGATGTAAACGGTGGGTGCCAGCTGTGGGCTTTGGCTGTGGTCAGCTGCACCACTGCTTCCTCTTTTCCCCTGAAGGTTGGAGCAACTTGGCATTATTATGGTTGCCTCCAACTGGAAAGTACCCACCCTTCATGCTCATACCTGGTAGATACAGGCGCTTTGAGGTCCAAAAGTCTTGATTCCCTGACTTTCCACCAAAATTACCAAATTCAATTTTAATAAATGAGTTTTACTTTACTAGCACTTTCAGACGATGCCAGCGAAATTGGTGCAGATGGGCCTGGTGGTGTTGGCCTTGAATAATGTTGGCCATTCTGTTGCTGTCTGAGGAATAGGATCGTTCATGTCTAAAACGCGTTTTATAATGAGAACCTTATCTCTACTCTGTACCATTTATTAGCTCTTATGGCCTGGATGAGGACCCTATTCCAGTATATCAGATTACCCCTGAGAACCCACGTTTGAACCCTACCATGATCCAGGGCACTCAGGAAGTGGAAAAAGAACTTCATTTTAAATATAATAATGTATATGCACCTGCAGAAGGTGTGGTGGGATATGTGGCCTCAGTAGTAAGAGTGGCCCACTATCCCTCCCCCTTCTATGATTCCAAAACATACCCTGAAGGCTTGCTCACGCCAGGGAAAGAATTTTCAGGTGAGGTAGTGGCGTTTTCTGCTTTAAATAAATCCCATTCTGGTTACTTTTTATTGACCACTACCCTTACATTCACTTTGAGGAAGTTCAGCACAACTATTTTAGTGGATACCGGTACCTCTAATAATTTTATTGACCAAACCATGCTGACTACCTTGAGTTGAGTTACTCACCAGGTGGTATGGTTAGAAGTGGGGCTTCTCAAGGTATCCCTATGCTGAATGTTATGGGATTAGTGGAATACCAGGTGGGCGCCTATCTTATGTCCAACCATTTTCAAGCTATCAGAAACCCCTTGTTCCCATTATTTTGGGTGTAGAGTGGCGGAGAAAGTTTGACGTCAGGACTTATTTGAAAAAAAAACACCCTATCCTTGTCTTTGTTAAATGGTCACAAGTTGATTGTTCCTTTGGCTGATGCCCACTTTCAGGGCAAATTGCCCCATTAGCCCAATATTTACACTCTTAATCTTGCCCATTTGTTGAAGCCCTCGGTGGAGATCCCTTACCTTCCTGTTTGGAGGGGTTGGAATCTTCTTTTGATGCAGCATCTGCTAACACACTTTCTGAGCACTCTGAGTTTGATTGTGACTTCAAGCTCACTGTGGATTTGGTGCATATATCTTCCCCCATTTACCCATTGACCGTTCAGGAGGAAGAGGCGTTGGATGTATGGGTTAAGAATCAGTTAGCCAAAGGTGTGATCTTTCAGCGTACCTCCCCTGTATGCTCCCCAATTCTCTTTGTGGAGAAGGCTGATGGAACTCTACGCCCGTGCATAGATTATGGGAACCTCAACAATGTCACCGTACCAGATCTACATCCCATCCCTTTTGATTCTCAGATTGATCAATATGTGGAGAAGGCTAAGGTTTTCTCTAAGCTGGATTGCCTCAATGCGTTCAATCAGATTTGGATTAAAAAGGGACCATAGTGGTTAACCGCATTCCATACCAGAAAAGGAATTTTCCAGTTTTGGGTCATGCCCTTTGGGCTTAAGAATGCCCCTGTTATTTTTCAATGCTGCATTGATGCTGCATTGGGGGACTTGTTGGGGGTATGTGCGGTCGCCTACATGGATGATACCTATGTTTTCCACCAATCAGGAGTCCCACGCAGTACACCTTTGGCAAGTGGTGGAGAGGTTAAAGGCAGTCAGCCTTACGCTGAAGATTAGCAAGTGTGAATTTTTAAAGTCCCAAGTCACTTTTCTGGGCAACATCATGTTCTGCCAAGGCCATATGATAACTCCAGACAAAGAGAAGGCCATTTGTGAGTGGCCCACCCCCACCTCAGTCAAGGAATTGAGGAGCTTTTTGGGGACGTGTACGCTCCTCAAGAAGTTCATGCCCAATCTCTCTGAGGTGGCAGCATCCTTATATAAGGTGAGCGGTGCTAAGGTGCTTCAGTGGTCCACCGTTTTGAAGGATGCTTTTCAAGCAGTGAAGTGCACCCTATTGTCCACGTCTGTCCTTCACCATGTCGACCCTTCAGAGGAGTTCAAAGTGTCTACTGATGCCTCCAACTTCTCCATAGCGGCTGCCTTGTTACAAGTAGGCGAAGATGGGATAGAGCATCTGGTGGGATATTTTTTAGGAAAATGTCTCTGCCTGAGTTGAATTACGCTGTTAATGACAAGGAGTTACTAGCAGTGGTGGAGGCGCTGACTTATTGGCGTCACCACTTTCATGGCTCTACCTGACTGTTCCATATACATACAGACCACCATGCCTTGCTGTATTACCGAGTCATTTCTCATCTCATCTATAATGTAGTGACCTAGGTTGCTTTTAATTTCAAGGATTAGTAATTTGATTCGTCATATCTCATTGGTTCCTTTAAGTCTTCATTCGTTAATTTCATGATTGCCTAATTTTTGGCAATTCCCCAACAACATAATATTGCCTCGCTTTGAGGCACTCAAATAATCATTACTCATAGTAACCAGGAAGATTCTATCCATTCTGCCATCATAACTTAGGGCTTATCATCCAGTCATATCAAATTGTGACATAGATAAAGAAGTTTTTTAAAACAATTTATATCTGGTAAGTATCACTAAATAGTATTCTTAAATATAGCTCTTTTAAGGAGTTCAATAAATCATAATAGCAATAACTTTGGTCAACCTTGTATAAGAACCTGCTGACTTGGCTAATCAAGCTAGCAACCTCCATGTTTTATAACCCAAGTTTAGCAATTTCAGTGTCAACCAGAGCCTTCCCACTCTCAGATGGCAGTTGTGAAAGCAGCTACTTCCAAGAATCATCTACCTCACCAAGCGTCAGCTCACCTTGTGCACATCTGCAATACATACACCTACTGGCTTAGCTTGCACTGCATCCTAGCAACCCACTGATGTCCTCCCAATTAATAAAAATTCACCTATGCCATCTCAGTGGTAGCATAATTTATGAGAGCCACTTAGCCTCACATAATCATAACCCACTTGATGAGTTTGCATTTTCTGACCTATTATAAACTTCTGGCACTAGGTTCCATACCCCCAGAAAAGGGTGAAACTTAATATTTTTTTCTTCAAACCTTTTAATCATAATATTAGATCACTGCATCAGTATTATTTACAAAGTACCCAATTTGATCCTACCTCACCCAATAAATTATCAACTAGTGTATTTTTTTTTCTCCTTGCCGCTTATTATTCTGGGTCAACAGAATTGATTGCCAAAAATGATCTTTGACAAGCTGACATAATCTACTTAAAGCTCAAGTCACCTAATTACTAAATAATTAGTAAATTTACTAGTAAATACACACATTAGTCAAGTCACTTTTAAAATTATGATTTGGGTTGAGGATGCCTCAAAACCCTAGTCCCATTTGTTGAAATTAGTACCAATCTAAATGAATCAAAACACCCTAGAGAACCTCAACCACCCAGTCTCCAATGCTAGGAAGCACCAGCACTTTATGGAGAATGCCAAAAAAATGGTAACTGCATGAACTTAACCGAGCCACCAGCATATGGCGCTTTAAATTCATGGACAACATGAAAATTGTAATCCTGCTTATAAAATCGGGAAATTAATTTGGCCAATAAATCCTCAGTTTTTGCCAATTGCCTGACGAGTATTCTTGACCATTCAAAGCTCACATGGCTTAACTTGTATATGTCTCTATTGGTCTTCTTTGGTAATATTATTTAACAAAATTGGGAACTTCTTTTGATGCAGGCAAAGTTAGAAGTTGCTTATTTCTTCTAAAAGTTTGTGTTCACTCCTAATAGGAACTTAAACACTCTGATAGTGTTATCAAATGGAAAATATATTAAGAAATTAAAGATTTTTATTAGAAAAATATTTTGTTCTTTTTTAGATTTTCTTTTTAGCCAAGCACCTTATTATATACATCTGGGGCATCTAATGGCCAAAATCTTTTGGGTTTAAACAGGCAATTTCCCCAGATTTAACAATAGTAAGTTCTGATATCAGTGTGTCCACTTAAACTGAAGTAAAATAATTGTGTCAGCTGTAATGGATGGGGCTCCTAAGGCTCAGCCCGCCACCAGCTGTGAATCCAAACCATAGGATGGGGGTCACTCTGCAACAGTAAGGAAAATAGCCATACCAAACCCTCAAGACTTCTATCCGGGCAAGTGGCCTCAATGGGCACACCAGGACAAGGTGTGGTGAACTGGCCTCTGTTGCTTTGGGGACACTCTGGAAACTGCCATCCCAAAGGGATGGGTGCAGGCCAAGGTGCAGCGGACAACAATATCCTGCTGGCCTCTGGGCACCCGCGCTGTGGCTGACAAATACAGCAGCCACTGGGCTGGGGTATTCGGCTCTCTGCAGGGCATCTTCACACCAAAGGATCTCAGGACGTTTACCCTAGCTCACTTCTGATTGTACCACCATCACAAATTAAACTGCCAGATGAGGAGCCCACCTAACCAGACATCACAGGACCCAGTATGGACCTCCCCTTTCCTCAAATAAATATAAAGTAAATTATTAAAATATAAAGGTCTAGTGAAAGTGGCCTTTAATTGGGGTGAACTCAAAGTTTTGAATGGAATTCAAAGTGAGGTTCATCAGGGCCAGCCTCACTTTGGTAATTACTAAAAGGATAAATGCATTGTCAGTCACAAGGCGTGTAAAACCTAGAATTAATTGTATCTAGCAACCTAGCAAAATGGGAAACTTTAGAATGGACAATCAGTTAAATATTTATTAAAAATAATTATCCCGCTATTGACAATTGGAAAACCGCATCAGAATAAATGGAATTTCAACTATCAACATACCCAAATCTCATAATTCCCAACCTTTATGAGATTTATGTATCATTGACAGTTACATCAGCCCAATTGGTAGCAGTTTTACTCTCATCATTGGGAGAGTCTTAGGTATGATATTGCAACTCAATGGTGCAATATAGCCTTAGATCAGCCAGATTATAGTTTTATCATACAGATGATAAATAAAAATGGTAAGGGAAAAGCAGAATTGATTTGAATTAAAGATATACCTAATTGGGACATTGTCAGGCCTCTCAATAGCACTAAGTACTTCCTATTCAGGATGTCCACGTTTAAATTATAACCTGACAACTACAAGGATTGACATACAATCTTCCTCTGTACTTGAAACTGTTTTGGATAAATAAAGGCAATTTAATAAGTGCCAGTAAACTACAGGATTTCCAAACCTAGATGCTTAAGCATAAATTGTAAAAATAAAATTAGTAGTAGCATTAATTTTTGGAAAGGTGCTAGCTACTATAGGTTTTTGTGTTATATTTATGCTGTTAACTGAAAAAGGAATAATGGATCATCATAGAGATTTTCTAAAGAATTGTAAGTTTTTTAAAAGATACCTATTTGAGCAACCACTAAAAACTATCATTTCCATATTTATTTCTGGAATATAAGCCAGAGATTCCCAACTTATCATATTATTTATAAGATCTGCCTCTTTTTATTGCTATTTTGTAACAAAAAATCTTAGTTCTGAAAGAATGGCGTCATTTTTTGCGTTTGCCTTGTGCAATGAGGCTGGTTGTTCTTGGCTCCATGCGTGCATTGGAGCTTGGCCAGCATTCCTTCTCTAACTGTAGTTACTTCAACTTATCCAGATACCAATACAGGAAGAGATTATTGAGTCTAGAACTTCTAGCCTTTGGCCAATTTAAAAAGGTTATGAGCTTCATTCTCTCAACTTTTTCAGAGGTTGAACCATTTGGTCACGTCCTCAACCATGATGAACCAAATTTCTCATTGGGCGCCTTTTTTCAGGATGATGACTTTTTTACTGAGTACATCTTTGTCCTAAATAACATTCTAATGCCTTGGGCCTATTTGGCAAGCTTTAGGTCAGCAAACAACCCTCACCATGGCCAATCACTGGAGAAAACTAGGGCCAAAGTAAAACAACTTTTGGTACTGACTGGCAGATTCTGGCCTAGGACACTTCTGTAAGGCTACAATATATTCGTCAGGTGGAAGCGTTTGCATAAGAGTTACTATATTCCTGGTCAATCCCAAACAGAAGTAATCTTAACTTTGCTTTTTTTGTATATTTAAACACCCATAATGCCCACAATGTTTGTTTCTGTTCAGCCTTTAGGGCCGCTTTTAAAGCTCTTCATAATGACAATGTTGGTGATTATCTGTCCAAAAATAGCCTTGCTCAGCCAGCTCATGTAGATTACACCCAAGCAGATGCCTTTGGTCAATTACTACATGTTTTGATTTATTAAGTGGTAACATTCAGAGGTATATTGTGTGCATCTAACAAACTCAATGTTTACCATTATAGAACTGACTTTCTTATAGATTGTCTTTTCCTAGGCATATGCTTTCTGTCATACTGTGCATAGGTCAAATTGAAATTAACAGTTTTGTTCCTCCTCTTCCCAATGTTTGGTGGGAATCCACCTGTTGATTTGACCCATTTTCAGAAGGCAGGCTTCTAGAGTTCGCTTTGTAGATCAACATATAAGATGAATTCATTAAATTAAATATATTTAAATTATTGCGGGGAAGGCCGACCATGGGACGGACACTTCCAAATATGACTCAGACGAGACAAAACTTAGTACCAGGGGAGGCACCCCAGAGAAGCGATGCTATCTCTTGTTGCCAGCGGGAACGCCACTTATGGGAAAGGGGAGGGAACGTGTGTAGGGGGCGTAGCCACTATTAAGCACGTGTGGAGGAAGGGGTCTGATTTGATGAACCAGACTGGGAACCAGGAGGAGACCAGCTGTCGGCGACGTGGTGGGAGATATCCAAACATCCACGCTTGAAAGTGATCCACCAAATGAGACCGGAGTCTGTGGACAGCTTCAGGGAGGGTGGGGATGGATCCAGCGATGGCATCCAAGACAATCGTGTGGATAGTCCACATGGCGATTGCAACCACCAGAGCACGAAGGGAGGGTGGGAGGGGGAGGCCATTGATGAAGCAAACATATCTCTTGACAGACTGAAGGGATGTGTTTGATCCTGGCCTAGCAGACGTTGGACTTCGCGCCATATTGCTTTAGAGGTGGGGCACTTCTCCAGGCGGTGAAACAGCGTTCCATACTGGCCACACACGACACAGGATGAGTGTAAAGCATTAGAGCGTTCAGCTGTACGATACACCCGCCTCAGGCAGCGCCACACATGGGAACAGATTGAGGCTGCAACAGAGGATGGTGTGCGTATTTCCAGATAGTCTTTTGGGTCTCAGTGGAATAAGGGATGTCCATCATGTCCAGGTAGTTTACCCTGGATAGGACTTGGGGTCGAATGGGGATCACGACATCATGGATGGGTAGCCCCTGTACCTCTTGTGTGAACTGAGGAGAGGGGCGGCCTCTTCAGGTTGTATGTCCACTAATACGAATTCTCCACTCTGCGCTTCGCATGGAGAGTAGGATTCGTTTGTAGTGGGTTTTGGTCCCGTGAGGACCTGTGGCTGATGTGTGTGATGCGAGGTATTTCATCAGGGAGTGGGGGGTTTGATGGATTGTTGAGGCCCAAGGCTCAGGAGAAGTTTGAGTGGGCCGCGCGGGACCAGTGTTGGGATGGGAGTTTAGGAGCAGTGACAGCCGTGATCCAGGTGCCCAGGATCTTGGCAGCATGGGCTTTGAAGTCAAGTAGGCCCATGCCACCATGATGATGAGGGCCAAACATGACCTCTAGCCGTACTGGTGGAGGGCGGCCTGACCAAAGCCAACCTTGTAGCAAAGCATACAGGGATTTGAAGAAGTTTGGGGAGAAGGGGATGGCGTGGGCTCCGAACCAGACTTTAGATAGGAGCATAGAGTTGGCAAGAACAACCCTGCCAGTGAGGGTAGTAGGGTGGGCTCTGAGAGAGGCGATTCGCTTCATCACGTTGTCCAGTATATGGCACTCCATTACTGCTGACGCGTATCCACCTGCCTCCAACCACACGCCCAGATGGCGTACTGGTCCTATGGTAGGTCGTGGCACAAAGGGGAGCACCATGGAGCGGTGTATTTTGAGTTAGTATGGCGTGGACGTGGGCGAGCAGATGGGCCGGGTTGGGAACTACTTGCTGGGGCCCAGCAGTTCTGAAACTGACCAAGAAGGATGATTTCGGTTTTGGAGGCGTTCAGTGCCGCGTTGCTTACCCAGGAATATTCCTGGATGAGGGCTTCAAGCGCGCGTGCATCTTTGTTATTAGACACCCCCACCACGCAATCATCTGAAAATGCCATCATCTTGACTGGGGTTTGGCCTGGCACATGGACCCCAGTGAGTTGGGCATTCACATTTCGCAGTAGTGGGTCAAGGCTGAAGTTGTATAAGAGTGGGCTCAGGGGGTCCACTTGTCGCAGGCCCCTTTGAGGATGGACTACTTCTGTTAGGAAACCTGGGCCGCGCACTGCCATTGTTGCAGATTCCGTGAGCAGCATCACCCAGTTAATGAAGCGGGGAGGTAGGCGGAATTGTTGGAGGCAGGCCCTAAGGTATTCCCAGTTTACTCTATCATAGGCCTTTTGTTGGTCCAAGAATACAAGTGCCCCAGAGGCTGTGGACTGGCATGCATTAGCCACAGAGTGCACGTTATCCCAAATTGACCTTCTGGGAAATGAAATTAAATTGTTTTTAAGAGATGGTGGCAGATTCTACAGTCCCTAAACGGTTAGCCATGATTTTTGTTAAAATTTTGGTGTCTGTGTTTGTTAGAGAAATGGGGCGCCAGTTGGCTAAGTCTAGCCTATCCCCTTTCTTGAAGAGTGTGACTGTAAAGTCCTCATGTCCTCCTGTTAGGAGGCGCGTTTCCAACAGGCTTTGGTTGAGTGAGGCTAGCAGCAATGGGGATATATATTTAAAATATTTTTTGTAGAACTCATATGGAATGCCATCTGGGCCTAGGCATTTTCAGTTTGGCGCACCGCGAATGATATTCCATAATTTGTTCAGAGTAATTAAATTCATTATTTCCAGGTATCAGAAAATGGTGCGGATATGAGCTCTGTCAAGAAATTCCGCCATTTTGGCTGGCTGAATTGGTTCAGCTCAGTATAACTTGGAGTAATATCTTTGCGTTTTGATTGCCACTTCAGCCGGTGTGTCCACAATAGAATTATCCGATCTTCGCACCTGTGTGCAGGCCACGCTCTGGCGTGGTGCAAAATTTTTTTGAAGAAGTATGTGGTGCACTTGTCGCCTTTAGTGATGCGTGTGGCCCTGTATTGGACACAAACCTGATGTTTGTGTTGCCTTTCAAGTGCGTTGAGGTGGGCTGCTGCCTCCGCCCACTTCTGGCCCCATGCAGGGCTATATCCTGAGGCTGGAATGTTGGACTCCAAGTGGGCCAATTCCGCCAGCGCGTGCAATATAACCGCCGATGTGGCTCGTGAGCGTCTGGATGAGAGATGGTGATAGTGGCGGATGGTGTCTTCTTTGAAAGTTGCCCATGTGGAAATGGGGTCCGCGCAAAATGGTGCAACAAACAATTTTGCCAAAGTTGCCTCTTCCACCCACGAGGAAAATCCTGGTGACGCGAGCTCTGGGGGGCGGATTTTGCACCAATGTGGGGCCTTTGCAACTGTGACAGGTAAGTGGTATGTTATCGAGACCAGTCAGTGGTTGGAGAATTCCATTTTCGTTGTTTTGAAGTGGGAGATGTGGGGTTGGAATTTTGCCGGTGCTAGAATAAGGTCAATGCGGGTCATGGACCTTAATTGGCCATTGTGGACGTGAGGACGCATCATGTTTTCAAGCAGTGGGGCATGTCGCAGCAGCGCATCCATTAACCCAAGGGTGGCTTTTAGAACGCGTAGTTCTACGTGACCCTGTGGGGCGTGGGGTGAGGGTGGCCACCGGTCCATTGGTGAGGTTAGCCAACAGTTCATGTCACCAATTAGGAAAGAATCGGGGGGTAGCGGGAGGGATATGACTGACAAAAAAATTCCTGATGCTCTTGTGCACCGTTTGGGGCATAAATGTTGATGATTGTGTATGCAACATTGGCCCATGAGAAGGTGACAATGAGCACTCAGTCATCTAGGAATGTTTCTGAAGATGTAAATTTGAAAAAATTGTTTTTCTGAATTAGCACCCCACAGTGCTTCGACCAAAAGGATAGGGATGGTAGGAGCATTGTTTTCCAAGCTTCCTCAGAACCTCGTGGACAGTGGGTTTTCTGGATGGCCAGGATATCCACGGGTAAATTGTTTTGTAAAAAACTCAGTTTCCTAGCCCGGGATGGGGAGGCCTTGAGTCTGGCGATATTCAGCATCCCTAGAGTGAAGGTTTCCCCCATCGCACCTTAGGTGTGAGGGGGTGGGCCCCCTGGCCCACCAGCCTCTTCCAGGTCCCCATAGGCTTTCACAGCAGCGCGGGTATTAGCAGCAACGCTATTGGGGATTTTGTTAATTTTTGCAGAAAGAGTCACGTTGGCTTTGGCCTTCACTTTTTGTTTTCCCAATGTAAGACAAATTTTTTGCGGTGCAGATAAGTTTGGTGCACTGTCGAGTGGGGCAAAAAAATTTTTTTCAGTTGGGATAGGTCCCAAGTCAGTTTTGACTGGGGCTTGGGTGCAGCAATTGGGTGAGATCAAATCTCCCATTGGATCCTCGGATTGAGTGGCCCATTCAGCATGGGCCTCCCAATCTGATTGGGTGATGGATTCCCAAGTTGCTTCCGCCGCGAAGGTCTCCATGTCCTCCTGGCGTTGTGAGTGTGGGATAGTGGTGGTGACCTTGGCCGCTTCCTTGGCCGCGGTCCTATGGGCCTGCTTGGCCTTCTTCCACTCCTGTGGGGAGATGGGCTTTACCAATAGGTAGCAGCCTTGTGCTCCCCACAGGAAAGCCTCCTTGGTGCTTGCAGTTGGTTTGTAGTGCGCCTCTCCGCTGGCCATGGCCACCAAGGGGTGCTCTTGGAATGTGACGCCCTCTTTGATGGGGCATGCATGTGCCTTATGGCCAAACGCATCACAGTGGGTGCAAATGGGGGGCGCGCTGTCCATGGTTACCCGGAATGGGTGGGTGGTGTGCCCTGCAATGTCAATAAAGGTGGAGTGCAGGATCTGGTTTAGGTCCTTTGCGATCTCCTCGGTTGGGGTCAGAACTGCGATGGCTTTGCTGGTGCACAGGTGTGGCATCAGCGTGAAACGTTGCATTTTGAAAGATTGTATTTCACCATATATGGCGAGACCATCTTTCAGGTGTTGCTCCAAAATGTCACGTTTTAATGTAGTAGGCAAAAATTCAAATGTGAGGAAAATTTGGTTTGATTTTTCCATCTGGTGCGTTTAGTTTTGATGACCTGTTGCCCTTCGGGGAGGTCGACCACTATGCGCACCGCTGCAGCCTCATCTGCTGCTATTTTGCCTTTGAAACCTAGGTCCAGCCAACCGCGTGACATGGAGTGAGGTGCAACGTACACCGCGGTCGGGAAAATTTTGTGTACATCTTCACAAAATTTTTCCCATAGGGCCATTTTTTGGATGTCCAGATACACATGGACTCCAAATTCCACCGACAAAAGTAGCTGGGAATGTTTTGTTGATGTACTGGTTGCATCGTGCTTGCCACGCGAGTATCTCCGGGGAAATTGTGACCGCCAGTTTTTTTAGATTTTTTTCTATTCCGCCAGATTATCCGGGGCGTTTTTGAACGTTAGAGGCCGCGGGCCTTCCACCTGCTCCTCTTGCCTTGCTTGCCCAACTGCTCCTAGACATGGGTGCAGACTAATCCCCTCTATGAGATTATCAAACTAGATCTAATCTTGAATTGAATGGGTTGCAAAAGTGTTTGCAACGAGAAAGAAAAGTATTAAATTAAATATATGATAGAAGTAAAAGAGATCTTTATTTGAAATATAAACTAGTACTATTTATAGTACTAGGGAAGTATATTAGATCAAGGCTATTTACGTATCAAGGATAATTAAATAAAGATAGGATAGATCAGGATAGGTGAATGCTCAGCATCATTTTCTGACAGCACAAGTTATAATAAATACTTATTAAATAATACAAAGGGGTCTGGCATAGTGGGATGGGTTTCCTGCTATCACCCCTCACAATGTAGGTTCAAATCCTGTCATGATAGAAATTGTATTTCTGTGCCAAGAGAATAGAAATTCCCCATACCCTGATTTTTTTGGCATCCTCAGCATCAGTTGCTGATATCAAATTAATCAATAATTAATATCATTGGGGTCAATCCCCAATACTTCAGATCGGACTTAACCCAAGAAAATGGGGATCCCAATCCAGCATCCGCCCAAAGGTGGTTTGCAACCCCTAGTTGAGGCTTCCCCCAATAAAGGGAGAATCCCAACCCCACCACTAACAGTACTTATGTGTCTGGCTTTATGTGAGTATGTTTTTTTCTTGTTTCTTAATGTCTGGACTGGGTTTAAATGTGAAACTAACAAAGGAGCAGAGCTTAATTTCTTTACTCCTCAAGTGAGAGCAATATTTTTTAAGTTATAGTACATTTTCTGGTTATATATATTCTTTGTTAACAATATAATCTCAAGTTTATTGATTGTTTTTCGTGTTAATAATACCCAGATATCATTTTTTTCCTTTTCTTTAATTTAACAGCTTATTAGATCTATTAACCTCCATGTAGACATGATTGTATATGGCATTACTAACTTCCCTGATTATATAAACAAAGTTTGAAGTTTAATCAATAATCTCAAATGGGCCTATTAAGATATAATTTAGTTCCCTAAATTGGCCTGATCCATGGTATTACAAAACAAAACCTCATTTGTTACTTTTAAACTCAGCCAACACATAGCAGTTTTCTATATCCTAAACATGTTAGGCTTTAAAAAAACTGTTGTCAAAGGCCTGGGCTTACAACTTGATTGGGTATTGGCATGCTTCATGATGTGTTGATAATATTTATTCTCACCAAGTTCCTCTAGGAACTAGTATTGTAGTAATCATAGGTCAAGATTTCTTCTATATAATAACTAAACTGGCGACATCCTGGTAGCTGGATGATTAAAGATATTCTAAGAAAAAACAGATGAACTTAGATAGGTGCTTCATTAGAAAGTTTGATCAAAATAAAATTTTGGATGATATTTACCAGCATCTCATTTACTCGTTCAAATGTAATTAAAGTTTCAGGATGACAAAGAGTGGAAAGCACGCCTCTTAATCCCATTATTTAGTTGATCTTGGTAATGACATGGTCAGTGAAATTTCTTCCAATGTAAAAAGTTATGAAATGTGGACATCTGTACTTGTGGTTGAATTTTTTACACTGAACTTGGCTGTAGTTGCTGCTACTTTTACTTCCAAAAAGTCTTGGTTTAGACCCATTTAGTCAAGAATTATTTAGCCCCAATAATGTAATTTCTTTTGAATTACTAGTGGATAGTACCCCAACAACATCAATAGGCATGGTATGCCAGGGATTTTTGGTCCAAAAAACTGATAAGATGTGATTTTTTGGAAGTTTTCACCTTGTAACTCTTCACAGCACTTTAGCATTTATTAGATGTCAAAATGCATTGACTCCCAATATTAAATTTTGCTTGAGATGCTCCTATGTCTTCTTAAACCCACCATGCCCTATGGACTTATGGGTGGCCATTATGATGTCTGTTTAGGATGATGGTTTAAGGAATATATACTTTTTGCCTTCAACAATATTATAAAGTGTCCTGTTATCAGTTACTATATGTTATCATAATTCTGATAATAATTACTGGACTGATTTATTCTAACCTTGGAACTCTCTTATGATTATACACTATAACAATTCATCAGCAGCTAAATTAAGTGTTGCAATAGTGAGCAGATGCAATAGGCAGTTAGCATTCTGATGCTTCACCCCTACACAATGCTCAATCATTTAACCATAAGCTTGAAGCTTTACCACCAAGTGGACTAATCATTCTCAGATTTTCTCAAGTTATTCAACCATCTAGGGATGCATGGTTGGTAACAACGATAATTTGAGTTCCATAAAGATATATTTGAAACTGGTAGATTGGTTATTCCCCTTTAGGTGGAAAACACCTAGTGAAAAAAGAAGATATATTTGAAACTGCTTATAGGCATATATGACCGCCAATGGTGCCCAATATGTCACTGTATAGTTTATAAAGTAAATGGCAATGTTTGAATAGCAAAGATGACAGGATGATTTTTGACATCCTCCCAATCTGCGATAACATAGCTTAAACTGCCATGTTTGATACATCTGTCTAGACACAAAACCCATGATCAAATTCTGGGTATTGGATGATAGGCCACCAATAGTGCTAAAAAAAGTTAATCAAATGCTTCTTGGCAAGCCTGATTCCAGTCAAATGTGACCTTATCCTTGAGTAGATGAAATTTGGTTCCCCAAGTTGTGCAAGATTACAATAAATTGGCGATAGCAAATGATCATGCCTAGGAAAACTTGAATGTTGAACTTTGACTCAGGATGCTTCATATTAAATATTGTAATAGTCAATGATTGTACATGGATCTCTTAAGGTTGTAATTATGAGATTTGGGTATGTCGATCATTGTAATTCCATTTATTATGATGCAGTTTTCCTAATTGGGTCAATAGCGGGATAACTATTTAAATATATAATTAAGTGGTTGTCCATTTTTGGAGGCTTCCCTGTTTGCTGATGAGTTGCTGGGAAACCATTAATTCAGATGAGTCTCTATGCACCTCATAATTGACAATGAATTTAGCCTTTTTATGTAATATTTATAGTGAGGTTGCCACCAATGGACCTCACTTTAAAATTCTATTCTAAACTTTGAGTTCTCCCCAATAAAGGCCACTTTCACTAGGCATGTTATATTTAATATAACTTATTAAGGTATTTTATTTATTCAAGCAGGTTGGTTTGGTGCAAATGGTGGTGCAATAGGAAGTGAGGAAGGGGGCGGACTTCCTTAGATCCTTTGAGGTGGCGATTCCCTGGTGGAGCGGAATACCCTGTCCCAGTGGAGGTTAGCTGGGGACTTGTCAAAAGCTGCAGCGTGGTGGCCAGATGCCAGTAGGACATCAATGTCCACCACACCTTGGTCTGGCCCATCCCATTGGGATGGTGGTTGCCAGAGTGGCCCTGAGGTGACAGAGGCTGGTGCGCCACACCTTGGCCTGGTGTACTTAGCAAGGCTACTCACTTGGATAGGAGTCTTGTGGTTTGGTACAGCTATTGCCCTTTCCCACACAGGAGTAACCTCCATCTGGGGCTTGGTTTCATGGCTGGTGGCGGGCTGGGCCTTGGGAGCCCCATCTGTTACATATTCTAAAGTCAACCTTACCTTGGCAGGCTGTGGTTCCAGCCGGCCCACAAGATGGCTGCATTCAATGTCCCAGCATTGCCGTGGGCCATTAGTCTTTTTCATTGGTTTTGTGGGGCCTTAAAACTAAGGGGATGGGGAGTTTGGGGGTGGGCCTGACTGCTGGCAGTTAATGTCCTCTTGTGCCCATTAGGAGACCTCCAAGGAACAAGTTGCTTTGATCTGAGGGGCTCTGGATTATTGTCTGACTTCCCAGGATTCCCACAGAAAAAGGTCCCCTGTCAAAAAAGTCATTGGTCACTGCATGCCTGCCTTGACAATCTAGGTTTGAATCCACCGTTATTCTCATCTCAAGGGGGTGATGTAACGGTCAATGACTGTAATGGATCTCATAAGGTTAGGACTTTGAGATTTGGGTATTTTAATGAATGCAATTACATTATTCTGATGCAAAAGACCTAATTAGGTCAATAGCGGGATAATTATTTAAATATATTCAAGTGGTTGTCTGTTTTTGGAGGTTTCCCCATTCATCAATGAGTTGCCAGGATGCCGTTAATTCTGGGGCTTTTATGCGCCTCATGACTGACGATGCAGCTAAACCTTTTTAGGCAATATTTCAAAGTGAGATTGCACCAATGGACCTCACTTTGAAAGTTTATTCCAAACTTTGAGTTCAAACCAATAAAGACTGCAATTCAATAGACCTGTTAAATTTTATATAATTTATCATTGTATTTTATTTATTCAAGCAGATTGGTTTGGCATGGATGGTGGTGAGATTGAAAGTGAGGAAGGGGGTGTACGTCTTGAGATCCTTTAGGGTGGTGATGCCCTGGCGGATCGGAATACCCTAGCCCAGTGAAGGTTGGCTGGAAGCTTGTCAAAAACCGCAGCATGTATGACCAGAGGCTGGCAGGAAATCAATTCCCACCACACCTCAGTCTGCGCCCATCCCTTCGGGATGGAAGCTGCCAGAGTGTCCCTGAGGCAACAGAGGTCAGTGCGCCACACCTCAGCCTAGTGTGCCCAGCAAGGCCAGCCACCCGGATAGGAGTATTGAGGGTTTGGTACAGCTATTGCCCTTTACCTCGCAGTAGTGACCCCCACCCAGGGGTTTGGGTTCACAGCCAGTTGGAAGGCTGGGCCTTGGGAGCCCCATCCATTACAGATATGGTAAGTAACTTATATGGTCATGGTCTTAGTCCTTTTTTATTTACTATATAGCCAAATTAATTTGACTGATCCTTAAGAATTGGCACTTGCTAGTCTTATTTTTAAGTTTGCAGCTGCTAGCCTTCTCAAACCCTTCTCTAAGTGTTCTTAATGGTTGTTAAATAATATGGCAGTCAAAGCTGCTACAGTTCTTGCCAACACCCTACTCCGTCAGCAACTTCATGGGGCAATGGAGCCCCTTGTTGAGGGTATTCCTATCACCAATTTCCCTCATGATTTTGAGGAAGAGGGGAAGTATGAGATTGAGGATCTGGCATTTGGTGTGAGCCGCACCTGCATCAATGCAGCAAAAATCTCTCTTTTTGACCCTAATTATACTGAAACCCACCAGCGCATGAAGTCACTTACTTGTGTGCCTGCTCTCATCACTTTTGCTGAGCATCAACTTACTCAATATGTTAAAGCGAAGGATACAGCCACCCTCACTAATGAAGAAAGCCCACAATCATACCTCCTTATGCCACATGTCGCTGATGCTCCCACCCCAATGCTGTCTCCCATGGTCTGCCATCTAAAGCGGGCGCCAGTCAAAAATTTTCCTAAAGCTTCCTCCCCTTCTGATATGTCTTCCTAGGCTGTTAGCTGAGGTGCCATATTAGTAAATTTTTTATTTCTAATAATCCCTTTGTTTGGCTCATTTGCAAATAAAGATGCATGGCGCTCCCCCTTTTGGGTTGGGCACCACTAGTGCTAACAAGTGTTTAAAATGGTCATCAAAAGTGCGACTAAAACAATAATGTCATCAAGGTACACTAGTACACATGATAGCTTCAATCCCCAAGATTGTGCCCATGATCCCCTGAAATGTAGCCAGGAATTGTATAGTCCTTGAGGCATTTTTATCTGCTTAAATAGGTTCTCTTGGATTATGATCATAGACTTTTGGGCTCTTCTTGGGCATGTCAAACCTTCAATACCCAATATTAATGTCCATTGCAAAAAGAATTTATCAAACCCTAGCCTATCCAAAGAATTGTCAATCTTTAGCATGGGATGAGTATTTTTTCGTGATTTTGTTTAGTTTCTGGTAATCAATTATGATCCTATTTTCATCCTTCTTTTTTTACTATTAAAAGCAGTACGGCCCAAGGGCTTTTAGATTGCACTAGCATGTCGCTATTAAGGAGCTCTTTAATTTTTTAGAGAAAGATTTTTCTGTAACTTTTAAGCATCTAGTTGTGCATAATTAAACTGGGTTGTAGTCCTCAGTATTAATAGTATGATGACATTCCTAGCACATCTTAGGCAAAATTATCTTACATAAATATCCACCATACCATGGAAATAACTCCTGTGCTTGACTTTTCTCTAAGTCAATCATGTTACCAAAATCAGCCATTGGGACATTATTAATGCCAAATATATCCAAGTGGGAATCTATAACATTTTAAAAGTTCTAAAAATGTGAAAAAAGTTTATTTTATAGTAATAGCAGATGAAATAAGGCAATTATCTTTGTCTCTTGATTGGAATGGGACAATTTGTAGGTTTGCACATAAAACATGTATTTTATTATGGATAGGAATAATAGTACCACGTGCAATGTTTTATTTTAATCTTGCTCTAGACAATAAATAAATTAACTCATAAATTTCTATCCATTTTTCATTGTTATTCCAGTAGGGATGACCACTTGAGTTCCTGATAGCATGATAATTTTCTGATTTGACTTAGAAAGTATGACTTTTGAATCACCAATCTACATGAGCAATGATAGATATTCAATTGTTCTTTGACATACTTAACCGGGATTGTAAATCTTTGTAGGCCAGAGCTATAAATAGACTGTGCTTATTTTCTCAACTTTATCATCTTTGTTTTAGTACAGTTGGACAGTATGGCTGAGGATGGTGAGAGCGTCGTTTTTATGACTTGTGACTATTTAAAATCTTAGGAAATTAGTCCCAATTAAAATATTTTAGTTCATGTTTTGCAACATTATGGATGGTGCTGCCACTGTTATAAAGGAAAAACATAAAGGTAGGTTACTGTATGCCCAAAGCAATTTAGTCATATGCACCCATGACATGCCATATTATTGACAATGGCCAACATCAGGCGAAATCTTCAACTTGTTAAACCAATTTTGTACTGACAATATTTATTCAAGATCTTACTAGTGATAGCCCAAACTCAGACTTTGTTCATGCTATATCCACATATGTATATTTGGAATAGGTTTCAAAAGTGTTTGTTAGGCGAATACTGTGATTGTTGACCAATTCCAGGAGTAACTTCAGACTTGAAAAGATATTTAAAAGTTGCTTACCAATGTCTTCGTTAGAATAGTCACAAGTACATTTTGGAACAAAGGCAGGTCAGTAGAACATCTGATGTGAAGGTCTAACAACTGATCAATGATCTGCTTTTCATAGGGTCTAGCTACTTCTTCTTGGGCTTCTTTGGTAAATTTTGAGGCTTAGTTTCTTTTTCTTGAGTCTGAGTAGTAACCATAAGGACATCACTAGCAATAATATAATGAAGGTTATCTTTGTCCATATCATCAACCATAAAGAGCTTGCCGGGGCAAGGAGAGAAATTAGGTGAGCATTGGTGGTTAAGCATTCTGACTCTACTTCACATGCTCTTTTTCCGCATCATTGTCCTTGTTGATTTCTATGGCAACATTGACCCTGGACTTCATGTCTGCCCATCTGTAGCATTGGCAAGAAAAATGTCCTTTTTGACAATATTTGTGCATGTAATTTTGCCATGCTGTTGTTTTTGTTCATCCTTTTTATTCGTGTGTCAGGGATTTTTCCCTTGGTCAATATATTGTTTTTCTCCAGCCCTGAAAATCGAAATTTCTTCTGAACTTTGGGCTAATTAAGGGCTTTAAAACACTGCCACTGCGTATTAAGTAATTAATAAACTCTTGAGCTCCAAAGTTTTAATTGATAATGATATCATGACTTGGTGTAAATCATGATAGGGTTTGATTGCATGCTCAATTGCAATCTTTGCATCAAATTTGGTCAATGCATCAGACCTGATTTAGACTTGGTCTTTGTGATAAAACCAGTTAGAGAAATCTTTTATAGCCTCATTCTACTTATATTCAAGATTGAGAAATTCAGTTTTTGGGCCACTAGCTTTTCATGCACTCTTGAATTATTGTATCACTGCTTTCTTTGCATCTATATAGGGCCACCCTTCAACCAAATAGGGAATACCGAGGTCACAGCTGTGGTAATTAAGCGCTGTGATTAATGTGGATACCTTTACATGGTCTGATGATCTTCACAATGACATTTTAAATAACTTGAGAAATTTGTGGACATTCCCATCTTATTGTACTTTGGCAAATTTTGAGTTTTTTATTCCTATTGACCTTATTTGGGAGAAGGCATTACACTTCTAGTATTAAAACGCCTTGGCGAAAATTCAGTCAAAATCAGCCCTATGTCTTATCAGGGAGTATCTGATAAGTACTTAAACCAGAACTTTGGGCATTGAACAAATATTTAAGTGTAAGTTTCTGCATTGGTATTGATCCCCTGATGATTCAATTTCATGATATTTCTCCAAATTACTTGATTCTGATTTTTGAGTTTGGGCCTTAAATAGGTTTTAAGCCATTTTCTGCCCAAAAGGTTGAATATTTCTTTATTATCTCCTACAAAAGACTGGTCAAAAACTGACAACTCTTCTCCTTGAGAGTACTAACTTATTTTGTGAGGTTGTTGCGTTCTTTTTGACTAAAACTTGGTATGCCATTATGCGTTTGCTATCTTAAGTCAAACTTTCTACACATGATTTTGTTGTTTTTACTTGCATTCTGAGTTCCCATTTTTCATGATTGAGTTCAGAGTTTTTGGCTTGAAAATCTGACAAGACTGAGTAGATTTTTAAAATTTATCTTCATTCTGAGCATTTAGTTTCATCCCTATTTGAGACTGATGGCAAAGCAGCAAGAGCTTAAATGTTTCTATGTAAAACAATTAATTTATTTCAGACATAATTGTTAAAGTTAAAATGTATTAACTTCAGGTTGAAGTAAATTCTGTGGGATGAAGTAGCTCCTTCAATAAGGTTTTCTGTCAAAGCTGACAAATAATTTTGAAGAGTCTTGGTTACTGAGAGCGGTAGTTAACTTTTTGTAAGCATTAGTGAGATAATCTCTTGTGAGTAAGGACTTCTGCAGCCACCTTAGGACTCCTGGGTTAAGTTGTCCTCTAGAGTGTTCAATATTTGATGTGCTTAATTGTCATGTTTGTTATTGACCACAATTGTTTTTTAGACTTAAGTAAATTGGAATTCAAGTTTTCAAGTAGTCCAGATCGGGAAGACCGTTACTCCTCTTGAACATAACTTCTTTCTGTATGTTCCATATTTTTTCAGGAAAGAAATTTCTGGGTATTCTTGATTAAAAAATTTTACTAGTTTAACTACAATTAATGTTCTCATGACTGTTTGCAAGATGTCTGTCAAGGTTTGACATTATTTCTCACAATACTTCATGTAAATTTCCACTTGAGAGCATGATCTTTGTCACAATTCTAATATGACTGGACGATAAGCCCTAAGTTGTTATAGCGGAATGGGTAGGATCTGGCAAGTTTAATATGATTAATAATTATTTGAGCACCTTGAGATGAGGCAATATTGAGTTATTGGAAATTGCCTCAAATTAGGTAGGATTGTGAAATTAACAATTGAAGAATTGACAGAGCCAATGAGATATGGCGAATTAAATTACTAAGCCATAGAAGCTGTACTTCCAAAGTTGCTACATTATAGGTGAGACAAGATGATCAAGAAGGGTTGTTGTTAAGTAAGTTTAGAGTAAGCAGAGTAGGAAGAATCCGCGGTATTAAATATAATAGAATAAAAGAGGTTGTGGGAGAAAGTGCTCTATATTTCTTTGAAAAAGTTTATGTGGTTATTTTGAGGGCAACAATCGTCATATCGTTGGCCCTGGTTGCTCAGTGAGTTGAACCCTGTGCCAAAAACCCTTCAGTGTATCTCTCAAATACCGCCAATCTTATAACAGTGGTGCTCACTACAGGGGCCCATTGACCAATTATAAAATGATAAAGACTCAATTGCCAACTAC
Source organism: Massospora cicadina (assembly GCA_022478985.1). NCBI lineage: Eukaryota > Fungi > Entomophthoromycota > Entomophthoromycetes > Entomophthorales > Entomophthoraceae > Massospora > Massospora cicadina. The sequence continues at coordinate 102,418 of JAKSZP010002880.1, read as the reverse complement.
GTTGCATCAATTTTGTTTAGATTAATATTCTACTCAACACTCTTGGTCAGCTGCCTATGTGGAGCTGAAACTGGCTTTGGACACCGTGGTTAAAAAACAAGATGAGCTGCTCCAGGAGGTTTGCTGCAATAAATTGCCCCTATTTAATCATGAAGGGAATATTTATAGGTTCTTTAAGCTATTTGAAATTGAAACTGGAAGGAGTCTCTGATCAACGGAGAATAAGACTGTTGATTTCTTCCTTAAATGTTGGAAGTGCTGATTAAGTCATCTGTTACCTGTCCAGCAGTTCCATTAAATACCAAGAAGTCAAAGAGATGGTGCTGTGGTTGTTCAGCAGAACTGCAAAGATGTCACAGTGGAAGGCCAATTTTTTGACAATCAGCTTTCAGTGGAATGAGACCCTCACCGCATTTTCTGAGCAATTTATGGCAGAAGCACACATGCTAATTGGGGCCGAAATTTTATCTGAATCAGATGTGTGTATTGTGATGACTTCTTCTGTGAAGCCATACCATGATTTACATAACGTTATGGCCCCACTGTTGGATGAAGATGTACCTTTGCTTAAAATTGTTCAGTTTTTGCACCATATATCAGCCAACTTCCCTCCACCTAATACCAAGCGGAATCCTTCTGCTATAACTGCCAAATTATCTTACTTGGGGGACTCTTCTAGTCCAGTTCACATTCCACCAAGTTACCCTCAGCAGTTGAACATCCACCCTGTTGTGAATTTGATATGACTGGACAATAAGCCTGAGGTCATCTGGCTAAATGAATGGAATTCGTTGGAATCAAACTGGTACTGCTTGAGGTCATCCAGCGAAATGAATGGAATCCATTGGAATTGAACCAGTAATGGTAATATAAGTGCTTCAAAGTGAGGCGATATTGGATTGTTGATAAATTGCCTCGAATTGGGTGTCATGAAACTAAAGAATGAAGATTTGATGAAACCAATGAGATATGGCGAATTGAGCTACTAAGCCATGTAAGTAATATCATCCAAAATTATTACAATATAAGCAGGATGAGATGAACAAGGAGGAGGAGATTTTTTAGTGGGAAGAAAAGAAGAAGGAGTAGGAAGAAGTGAAGAATGTATGCAGAGAGGGTCTGCAGTTAAAATATATTAAGATAAATACTAGCGACATTGGTGCTCACTACAGGGGGCTTCACTGGTGGGCTGCTTGAGTAGTTAGAGGTTTTGGTACGGAGTGGCGAAAGCCACTGGTTAAGACCAGCGCTCCTTCAAGAGGGCGCTGGGAGGTCTTGACCCACCATTGGGGTGGGTCGAAAAGAAGGACATCATCTGGTTAAGGGGTGGGGCAATGTCAGAATTTTAACCAGATGAGTACTTCTGATAGTATTCAAATTAGGGGTTTCCGGTTAGTCTGGTGTAACTGCCAGCTAATCACCTAGTTTGATACTATCTAATGTTATATGTTTGTTCAAGTTTAGGTTTGACAGAAGCTGTGTTTGCTGCCGAAATGCCATCTGAAGATTGGTGTGGGATTTTCCAGCGGAAAGCTGATGAATCTGTTATGAACTGTCTAAAATGATTCCATCATCCAATTTGGAGCACCGGCGACTCATACCAAGGATGCTTGAAGTCTTATTTAATTATAAATTTATATGCAATTGACCAGCGATGTATGCTGAGGATGGATTGAACTAATTTAATATCTGGTGATTAGAGGAGTGGATCTGTGAAAGAAGTGCTATGAAAAGTTTACAATCTGATAGAAGTTTTGGAATCAAGAGGCTGATGGGTTTTTCAGCAGATGATTGGCCAAAGAGCACTTGGGCGCAGTAGCCCTGAAAGTAGCATAAATAGTTGTTCATTCCCTCTAAATAAACACCACTTGATTGACTAATTTTCCTATTTGTTTGAAGTGAAAGAGCCACTAGAGTGAGGAAGATAGGATAGGAGATCCCCAAAGGCGTGGGTGATCACGCCTGGAGTGGTCAGCGCTGCCAGCTCCCATACCTCCTCCTTATGAGGAACCAGTGGGAACCTGGCCAGCTGGCTACCAGTGGTGAGCTGCATAGCCACCAACCCTAGCGGGGTGCAGCGCAGAAGATGCCATAGCCGCCCAATAAGGGGGATGGACTTTCCAGGGCATGCCCAGATGGGTTGGTGAAGGGTCGCGAGGGTGGGGCAGCACGGAAGTGCCTGAGCCGCCCAGGAAGGGGGCAGGAATTTCCAGGGCACACTTCAAGGACGCCTGGGGCTAAAGGAGAAGTCATTGGTGGTTAGTTGGTAGTTTGGACGCAGGACTTATAGGGGTTGGTATGCCAATGAAGGCGAAATAGCAAAGGCCACTAGTCTTCATACTGGTTGGCCTGACACACTAGTGGAGTCCAAGGTCGATTTCGTGACACACCCCATACCTGCTTATCAGCCACAGCCCAATTATCACCCTAACCCTATTTATGCTGACCACTTCCAGCCCAACTCTTGACGTGGCTTGTTTCCTATTAATCAGGGATGTGGGCCCTATGGGGTCAGCTGTTTCAAATGAAGTCAACAAGGGCATCTAGCATGATGGTGCCATAATCAACTGTTCTCTTGTGTTCAGCTGGAACAGTACAGCCAGGGATAAGTCAGAGCATAATAGAGAAGAGACTCTCTATCTCTTCTATACCAAACGTCCCACCTGAACCCAAATTAGAATATTCAGCGTAAGTTCCCTTGCACAGCGAGTAGTTTAATATCAGAAGCCTTTTGGAGGGGTGAATGTTTGACACAAGTGCAATCTGTGGCTAAGGCGGACAAGGGGTCCCAGATGCAGGTTGAGCTATATGCTTGCCAAATGTTCAACCAAGTACCCCTGAAAAGTTAAACTCCTCCTTGAATGCACCTTTCTTGCAAGCAGTAAGCGTCGCTCTTCCATTCAAAACTATTATAAAACAAATCCCCAGAATTGGTGAAGGGATTGTGCGGTTTCTTGGAAATAGGGATCCCTTAGATGTCCATGTTATAAACAGTCAATATGCATCTTACTCTGAATGTACTTACTGTGACCTGGTTGTAGCTAAGACCTGAGTCCATGCCATCATAAATACCAGTGCCCCCATCAATATAGTTTCCACCAAATTTGTAACTAGGTTGTCATTAAAACCGGATGTGGAACATCAGATGGTATACGGCACTGCTGGAGTGGAAAATACGGTCTCTGAGGGAGCATAGAGTGCGCTTCCACTGAGGTTTGGTTATATTGTTGTTGTAGCTCCAGCTATAGTGTTACCAAATAGCAATTATGATCTATTAATTGGAACTGCCTTCTTGCGACACTATGGGGCTGTAATTGATCTGAAAGATGAGACTTTTTGAGATATTGGGTCAGCGAATCCCAAACCACTTCACCTCTAACGGAGTGCCAAATGATCCAGTGCATATGGGAACTAGCAATTTAGCTTATGGTGATGGAGTAATCCCAGTGCACTACCATCGGTTAAAGGGAATAATCCAGGCCTTTCCCCAACAGATTTATGTATAAAAAGGGCTGCCGCTCAGCTCTGCTGGACCTATATCTATTCCATCTGGGCATCAAGTTCTACTGAACACTGACTTGGTGATTATAATTCCAGACAAAATTTATGGGGAAAATATTATTCTGTATCAGAAATCACGGTTTGAGCCCCACATGGCCCCAGGCATTATATTACCAGGGCAGGGGAGGTCGAAGTTTTTCTTGAAAATTTATAAACGGTACCACTGCTAATCCGCCGCCACTAAATAGTGACATATTGACACTTATTCCCCATTGATGAGGTTAGTTCAGTTCAAAGTTTGGGTCACTGGAGGAATCTGATCTGCCTTTCAAACCAAAGATCAATGTTATGGCAGTTGTATCATGTGACAAATTAATGGGGCTGTTGGAACCACAGAAAGATAGGATAATCGCTTTATTTAGAATATATAAAGAGATTTTTGCTGTCAATGACCACGATTTAGGATGTGCGCGGGGGTGGTTCATAGGCTGGACACTGGGGACCATCCTCCCATCAGATCAAGGCTAATCCGCTGATTAAGGGTGGCGGAAGGAGTAGTAAATGAGGAAATAGACAAGCTATTAGATCAAGGGATGCTTGAACCATCAAAGAGTCCATGGGCTTCTCCTGTTCTTATTGTAAAAAAGAAGGATGGTACTAAACATGTATAATTGACTACTGGAAGTCCAACAGCATCACCAAAAAGGACTCATATCCCTTACTACAGACTAAAAATACTTTAAATCAGCTTAGTGGAGCCCGTTTCATCTCAGCTATGGACCTGATCTCATGTTACTGGCAAATTGAGTTGCCACCGGCGGAGCAGAAGTGCGCTGTAATCACATCTAAAGGTCTTTTCCAACCAACCCGGATGCCACAAGGGCTATTTAATGCCCCAGCTACATTTCAACGGGCGAGGGACACTATTCTTGGGGACCTAAATCTGTAGTGTATCCTTGTATATCTTGATAACATTAATGTTTTCTCACATGCATTCTATGAACACCTTGACCATTTAGAAGCTGTATTCCGTCAGCTTGCTGAGTCCAACATAAAGATCAAACCACAGAAATGCCACTTCTTTAAGAATCATCTGGAGTACCTGAGGTTTGTGGTTGATGACAAAGGGCTGAGACCTCAACCAGCTAAGGTGGAAGCTATTCAAAAAATGACTCCGCCCAATAGCAAGCGGGATATACAGGTATTCTTGGGAATGTTCAGCTATTACTGGCGCTTCATCCCTAACTTCAGCTGTATTGGGGGCCCACTATTCGAGTTATTAAGAAAGGACACCATTTTTTAATGGACGGAATGGCAGCAACGTGCTTTTGATATGCTTCTAATGGCATTGATCAGTGCACCGGTGTTACGCTATCCTGATTTTTAGAAGAGTTCATTATTCAGATGGATGTGTTTCTTTCTGCCGTAGGGCAGTTCTATCCAAAAAGATGAGGAAGGAGAAGAGCACCCGTAGCATATTGCAGTCATAGCTTGAACAGCCATGATCGCAATTATACTATGACTGAGTGGGAGTGCTTAGCAGTGATCTACGCCTATAAGCAATTATGGGTGTACTTGCATGGGGTGAAATTCAAAGTTGTAATAGATCATACCTCGCTACGCTGGTTAGAAAATCTGTAAGAACTGGAAGGGCGTTTGGCCCAATGGGCTCTTAAGTTGCAGGCACATAATTTTGAAATTATTTATCAACCCAGAGCAAAACACCAGAATGCTGATTGTTTATTGAGATTACTCACGATTGCAGTTACGTTGGATCTGAGTGATATCATGTTTGATAATATGCTTAGTGGCAAGTATGATGATGAACTGCCCCCAGTCATCAAGGTATTGGACGGAATAAAGGCCAATACATTCCAGAAAAATGGGGAACTGTATAAGCGGATAGGGGACAATACCATGAATATCCCAAGACCTTCCACCCGCCCAACTATTATTATGAATGCACATTGAGCGGTTGAACATGGAGTACGGAAGACCATGGAATTATTGCAGCCACAGTTACTGGGAAAGCATGTTTTTTGATATACTGATACTATCTTCTTTTGTCACCAGTGCCAACTGGAAAAGCCAATCTGCTATAAGACTTCATACCAGTTTGTGAAGCCAAACTTTGCCTGGCACACCATTTTGGTTAATGTTGTGGGTCCCTTGCCAACAGGAGCAAACTGGTCCAAATACATCCTGGTAGCAATTGACCACTTGACCAGGTGGGCTGAGGCGTGACTAATACATGGCTTGGGGGCATTAATGGTGGGAAAGTTTGTTATGGAGTGTATAATTTAGCGACACAGTTGTCCTCAGTTCATCCTTACTGATAACAAAACTAAACTTCACTTCCCACATTCTTATAAAGCTTAATGAGCTAATGGCCATCCAAGGGGTTTTAACAACCCCATAGCACCTCAAATTGAATGGAATGGTGGAGCAGGTCAATGGGACTTTAGTGAACATACTCCATAAATTAGTAGCGGATTGACCCTCAGATTAAAGCTCCCTTTTGTCCACCACTGTCTTCGCTTATAATATTGGTCATCATTTTGGCCACGGGAAAGAGTCCCCTTCAATTACTATATGACTGACATCCTGCTCTTCTGGAGCTGTTATACTCCTGTGTAGAAGATATTGGCGGAATGGATCCCCACCAATATTTGATGACTCTAGCTGACACCTTAATAAAATTGCAAACCAAAGCATACTCATTCAGTTTAGCCAAGAAGGAGGCTAAGACTTAAGCTGCTGATCAGGTATGGCGTAGTGGACTAGCAAAGTTCAAAGATGGGGACATGGTCCTATTCCACGATCAACATGGTTTTGGATGGAAACACAAGTTGGCCAATATCTGAATTGGGCCATTCAAAGTTATTGAGAAGACCAGGTTGGATGCATATACTATCATGGACCCTGCTAGCGGTCAGATCATCAACTAAAAGCATGCGAAGTTCCTCTGGGCATATAAGCAATAGGAGCCTTATCATCCAGTCAGGGGGTAATGTCGCAATTCTGATAAGTCTGGATGATAAGCCCTAAATCGTTATAGTGGAATGGGTAGGATCCGCTGAGTTTAATATGAGTAATGATTATTTGAGTGCCTCAAGATGAGGTGATATTGGGTTATTGGGAAATCGCCTCAAATTAGGCGATTGTGAAATTAACAAATGAAGAATTGACAGAGCCAATGAGATATGGCGAATTAAATTACTAAGGCATAGAAGCTGTAGCATCCAAAGTCACTACACCATAGGCGAGACAAGATGATCAAGAAGAGTTGTTGTTAAGTAAGTTTAGAGTAAGCAGAGTAGGAAGAATCCGCGGCGTTAAATATAATAGAATAAAAGAGGTTGTGGGAGCAAGTGCTCTATATTTCTTTGAAAAAGTTTATTTGGTTATTTTGAGGGCAACAATCGTCATATCGTTGGCCCTGGTTGCTCAGTGAGTTGAACCCTGTGCCTAAAACCCTTCAGTGTATCTATCAAATACTGCCAATTTTATAAAAATCTTTAAGATAGTAAAATTAGCTGAAAGAAGGGTCAATTTGTGATGTACCAATCCTGAACCCTTGGAATAAGGTCTCCATCATTTCCTTTACACTTTCAGATGAAAACTCAATTAAGCCTTATGTATCCACATGTCATCCTCCCAACATAATTAGATTCAGGGTTTAAGATTTACCTTTCTCAGTGTCCTGGATAGTTGAATTGAAAAAATCCTTAATCTCTTTATCACTTATCTCCATCTCATTATTGCTATCTCATTTGGCAGAAATTGCATGCTTCTGATAATGAAGGTCCATATCAGATAGTGTTTACATGTTTGAGTGAGCACCACTTTTGTTAAATTCAAGGGCTTCTCACATGAAAATTGTAATCCTGCCCATATAATCAGGAAGAAATTTGAGCAATAAATCTTAAAAATTTTCTAAGTGTCTTAAGGTATTCTTAATTGGTTGAAAAGCTCAAAAGGCCTAACTCAAATATATGGCACTTCTGGTCTTCCCTATGCATTTTGCCCTCAAAAATTGGTATATATCCAATTCAGACAAAGTTACACGCTATATATTCATTCCCATATAGTATTCTAATTGGTTTGAGCAACCAAAGATTTAGATTTATCTATTCAATTTTTACAGTTTTTAATAATTATAAAAATGCTTAATATAAATGTACTTTGGCCCACGGCCCACAGTTTTTGTGTAGTTGCAGAATTTGCTTAAATTACTGTTTTAACCTTTGGTTGAATCCAGCAGATATTGGTAAATATGGCGGAGGATCAAATCCTTACTAACTGATGGTGCAACTTAATCCAAGTATCTCAATTACTGCAGCCTGCAGCTTTGGTTTTCAAGTTATCATTAATATTCATTCATCACTATCTAGCCTCACTTCATCATAAAATTTGTCTCATTTAAAGCTTATCATTATTTTCTTCTGCCTTTCTGCCAAAGTTTTACTATACTAGGCTGACCATTGTTATTATGGATATAACTCTGAAATTGTTCTCTTGGTGCCCATGCATACTCATATTATAGTATTGCCCTAATTTTTTTAATGCTCTTCTGATGTCAAATAATTGCACTAATGAGAATGAGGGAAGAGATGAGCATATCAGCAGGTAACTTTATTGTTAAGGGGATCTGATTTGACATTAGCTGGTGGTTAATAATACAACAAGAATAAAGAAGATTGTTGGACGAAGATTGAAAGCCACTGTCAGTGCTTGATACTATGGTGTGCTTCTTCCTTATAGTTTTATAAAAACTTATTTGTAATAATTAAGGGCTTTTTTCCCTTTTTGCTCTCCAAGGACACTGTCTTAATACAGTGTCTTGTTTTTGTGTTAAATGACCTTGCTCCTAAGATATGTCACCTCAGCGCCAATCTCAACATTTGGTGCTCACTAGAAGGTCAGTACAATTGCCACCCTGTATCAATTCCGTATTATTAATATTCATATTAGTAATTCTCCTACTACCCCAGCATAGCCTGTGGACTCTAACGTGGCCGCTCCAAAGGACAAGCATAAATTTGGTCCACCCAATTGTTACCATAGCAAAGTAATAGTTAGGCTTCTAAGCCCAGCCTTGGATGGGTTATTACCTCAGGATACTCAAATTTTAACTCTCATAGCTACTTTGGAGGACCCCCAACTCCGCCTAGACGGCCTTGAGCATAACTAGAGTAACCCTTCATGTACCTCTTTGATCCTGACAGGGAGATTAGCTCATTGCATATTTTAATCCATCTACAAGGACACGAGATCAAGGAGTTAAAGACACAATTGCTGCTGTCAACCAGAAGCTTGAAATGGATGAACAAAAGTTTAAAGCATATGTCGTCATTTTCTGGGTTGATATAATTTTGTCATTAGTTCACCTCTATCTGTGCTGATTTTCCAGTTCACTTGGTATTGACAAAAATTGCGGTGGGCAATAAGGCTTTGGTTGAGCCTTCTACCCTTGCTATGCCAGCATTTAAAAGTTATTTTACACCTGATCCTCCATTAGAAAGACTTAATATTCAATAAGAATTGTTGCAGCTTCTGTGTCCTTTTGCAATGTGGTAACAGGTTGCATTCTTTCTGACTAATTTATATAAATTTGACAAAAGCGGAAATGTATCCAACTTAACTACTTTAATTGAACTAAGCATGATGATGCCTCCAAGGCTATTAAATTGGCTTTGTTAATGAATTACTTAAACTTTTTTAAGTCATAAATTGATAATGCCCAAACTACAGGAAATTAGTATGAGTTACCAAAAACCATAGATTTACAATTGAAAGGGTTTGCAGAGAATATTAATGTCAATTCATTTTTTTAGTACTAGATGGTCCCAACCCAAGGGGGGATTCATCGATGTAAGATTAATGTCAATTCAGAAAACACTGTTTCTTATTTTATTTTAATAAGGATGAGACAGCTAAAGTTCTTGTGAACGGTATATTATGGGCTCAAGTTTTACATTGAGGCAATGTGCTAATTTTTATGCTCAAATGACACCTTGTCACACCTGAAAGCCCTACAAAGTGTTGTTGTAAGTCCTGATGAACGTCCTCTGGGCGTCAATCAGGCCATCTTTCCGCTCCCAAGCAATAAGGTACCAAAGAGGAGAGTCATACCCTTCATTACTCAGGGCGATCTTGCTCATGTGGTAGATGAGCGATGGGTAATAGCCCTTCCACTTTGGACCCCACTTCCATTACCCGCACTCTCCTTGGCAGAACTGTTATGAGAATCATTGAAATCTGCGCTGAGATTTCCAAAATGAAATTGATCACAACTAATTTGAGCAGCAATCAGCCCGATACTCAGATTTCAAATGGTCAAAAAGGTATGAAGACTGAGCTATTGGCTGGAATGCCAGATGGTTGTGATTTGGTTTACACGATGATCAAAAAAATCCCCCCTCCCAAATCCATCAGGCATCACCCCCGATGGGCAGCTTCCTGCTGGCAAATTGGGTGTTGCGCCTGATGCAATGCCACACAACTGCAACTTGGCCTGCCACCAAATTTTTGATGTCAATCCAAAGGGAACTAACCCACCCATTCCCAAATAGTTCACCACTTAGGTCAAACTGACCACAACTTGGCCCACTGCTGAAGTTTGCGATGTCAGTTCCCAGGGAAATAACTTGCCCATTCCCATATAGTTCACCGCTTAGGTTGGACCAACTGCAACTTGTCCCACTGCCAACTTTTGTGATGTCAGTTCTCAGGGAAGTAACCTGCCCATTTCCTGAATAATTTGCCGCTTAGGTCAAACTTGCAGAACCCGATCCTGGCTTGTTTTCCCTCAAAATTGATGATTATTTAATCAGGCGCATCACACTGAGAAAATTGTTGGTTGATTCTCCTTCCTTTAATTTTCCAATAAAAACAACTTCCCCCAAAAACCCCACCCTTATCTGTTGAGAATTAAGCTCCCTTCCAGCTCCATATTTGTCATACCAGCAGCAGTGCCTCTGGAATTCTGGTTTGCCACTTGGATGCTCTGGCATCCGTGCTGGCAGGCCAGTATAATTCTTACTTGCTGTTCGCCTGACATAATTGACCAACCATCAATCCCTACCATTTCCACCTTTCTCATAGATATTGGTGCAGCAATGGTCCCTTCTTTCCAACTGAATCAGTTCGTGAAGTAGGTTATCCCTGCCCATATTAGTCCCATCCCACTCAAAACTCTAAACCCATACCCCATAATTGCCGCGGCTATCTTGCCCATGTCTGTAGGGTCTGAAATCTCAACTTGCAGTGAGTTTTCTCCCCAAAGCCCGGTAGTTTCCCAGCTGTCACCTTTCAAAGGTTCAATTTCCATGGAACTGGAACTGATCATCGTCAAAAATGGGGAAGAGGCCGAGGAAGAGGCTATCCTGGCATCCTAGAAATTGTGACATTCCATTCAATATCTTGTGGCTTGGAAAGGATATCTGGCCTATGAGAACAGTTGGGGCAAGACGCGCGATTGTGCGAATTGCATGAACCTGGCCGAAGCGTTCCACATATCCCACCCCAAGATTCTCCATTTTCCCCAAAGCCCAGTAGTTTCCCAGCTGTCGCCCTTCAAAGGTGCAATTCCCATGGAACGAGAACTGATCATCATTGAAAATGAGGAAGAGGCTGAGGAAGAGGCTATCCTGGTATCCCAGAAATTGTGACGTTCCGTCCAATATCTCATGGCCTGGAAAGGGTATCCATCCTATGAGAACAGTTGGGGCAAGGTGCACAATTGCGTGAATTGTAAGAACCTGGTTGAAGCGTTCCACATATCCCACCCTGAGATTCTCTGTTTCCCCCAAAACCTGCATCAGTAATGGCAATCAAGTTACCCAAGGCACACAAGAATGTGGCTCTCATACAGTTTCCCAGTGATGAGGCTCTTCTATTGGAAAAAGGAAAGGGTAATGTAAGTCTAGGTGAACGTCCTCTGGGAATTGATCAGGCCATCTTTCCATTCCCGAGCAAGAAGGTACTAAAGAGGAGGGCCATACCCCTCATTACTCAGGGCAATTTCGCTCATGTAGTAGCCGAGCGCTGGGTAATAGCCTTCCACTTTGGATCCTGCTTCTGGTACCCACACTCTCCTTGGCAGAACTGTTATGAGGAATCAGTGAAATCTACACTGATATCGCTGAAATAAAATTGATTGCAACTAATTCAAGTGGCAATCACCCAATACTTGGATTTCAAATGGTTAAAAAGGTATGAAGACCGAGCTATCAGCTGGAATGCCTGATGGTTGTGATTCAGTTTACACGATGATCAAAAAATCCCCCTCCCAAATCCGTCAGGCATCACCCCCAATGGGCAGCTTCCTGCCAGCAAATTGGGCATTGCACCTGACACAATGCCACCGACTGCAACTTGGCCTGCCACCAAATTTTTGATGTCAATCCAAAGGGAACTAACCCGCCCATTCCCAAATAGTTCACCACTTAGGTCAAACTGACCACAACTTGGCCCACTGCCGAATTTTGCGATGTCAGTTCCCAGGGAAGTAACCTGCCCATTTCCCAAATAATTCGCCGCTTAAGTCAAACTTGCAGAAAATGATCCCAGCTTATTTTCCTTCAAAATTGATGACTATTTAATCAGGCGCATCGCAATTAGAAAATTGTTAGTAAATTCTCCTTCCTTAAATTTTCAATAAAACAACTTCCCCCAAAATCCCATTTTTATCTGTTGAGAATTAAGCTCCCTTCCAGTTCCATATTCGTCATACTAGCAGCAGTGCCTCTGGCATCCGGGCTGGCAGGTCAGTCTAATTCTTACTTGCTTTTCGCCTGACAGTTGTATTGAGTCCTAATCCCTGTTTAAAAAGAGTATAATGATATTAACAATATGGTAAAATATCTCCACCGCTGCGGTGCCACCTTTGAGGCGCCTAAACCAAGTTGGTGGGAAATTTGAAAACCTCTCAATAAGGTAATCTACCAAAAAGGATTAGCTCAGCTTAGGACCCTTATCCCCATAGGCCTGATTTTTTATACTACTTGTTACCTTTATAAACCTCTGTGGCATTATGGAAAATGTTTCCATAGTTTGGGGTTCAAACCTAAGGTTCATTCTGTGTACCTTGGAAAGAAGGAGACTATAGAAAAGGGCAGGTGGAGTAGAACCAGGATTTACACTTCCACCCCTTCTAAAAAAACTCAAGTAAGAAGGAATGTCTGGAATCAGGTTCCATTAAGCCCTTATCTAATGAAGCCCCACCTTTTGCGTTGCACCAAGTAATTGAAGATGATGTGGTAGCAGTTACCACCCACTCACTAAACTAACGCAAGGGAGAGTTAGTTTTGGAAGTAGTAGTGAATCCCTATGTTCAACAGCTGGAACATTAAGAGCTTCCTGAAATCTCAGGCTATATTCTTAAGTTAGACGAAGTTCAAGCTGCTATACCTTTTGGTACTTTAGAAACCTTGATACATCCTTTATGTGCCAACCTATGATCCTATTTGGGCAAACAGACGCCATGGATGCTAACACAGTCAAGGCCGCTATTTTATGCTGCTGAATACACATACAAAGATATTACCATTAATAAACTCAAAGTAAGAGCTATTGTGGACAGTGAGGTATTGATTAACATTGTGTCCACTAAATTAGTGAGGAAACTTGGTCTTGTGCTGGATATTGACCATTGAAAAGTTTATGTTACTGTGGGGTCCAAAATGATCACCTCACTAGGGGGCATATAGTGCATTGCCACTGAGATTTTAGTTTACTAGTGTTATTGGCTCCAGCTATAGTGTTACCAAGTCAAGGGTATGACTTTATCATCAGAATTTTTTATATGAGGACTTATAAGGTTAAGACAAATATTGAAGGAAGACTTTAGTAATACTTTTACCAAACATTATGCTTTACTAAAATTGGAAACCCAAGGGATCTGGCCTCAAAAGCAGAAGATTTGTAACCTTGCGTATAGAGAAAGCATAGTGCTAATAGGATAAACAGCTTTGTGGTTGCATTTGGTGATTGCCTTTTCAATTTATTGAATCCAGGGCATTCCACTGAGGGCTAATCGTAGTCTAACTATTCCAGTGGCCCATGAACTTATGATGTGACTGAAATTAACATGAAAATTTCTTCAAGGTTTATATGACGATATTATTGCACCATTTTGTCACTCTAATCTGGAACCTGTCACCACGCCTGAGATTATCATTCTTGAATATGGCGAAATTAAGGTAATTCTAGCCAACTTATATTAACATCCTTTTAAATGAACTGAAAGCAAAGTATTGCTTTTGTACATACTTTACCAGTCAAAAAGGTAGGAAATTCATCATGTTTTTGGTACTTTTGAGGAACTGGGCCTGACTGGCAATAGTTTTCTATCTATTTAGTCTTTAGTACCTCATGAAATCCTATTAAGGTTAAAGAAAAGATGAAATACCAATCTTATGTTTTTTGACAAGTATAGTGTTTCTTTAAAAAATTATGATTTTGACTTGGGTTGTTCACATGATATGTTACACCAAATTGATACCAGAAATCATCTTCCCATTCGCCTTTGTCCTATTAATCGATCAAAGACAGCAGATGAAATCATTAATCATTAAGTTAACCAGCTAGTGCATCACAGGATGTTGGTGCCCTCCAAGAGACCTTGGGACACCCTGTTGTTGATTATTTATTAAAACGGTTCTAACCACATGGTAATAAATTAATGGAAGCTTGAAAATATTACAAAAAAGGATTATTAACCTTTACTGAAGATTAATGATGTGCTAGATCAATTTGGGAGGCGCTCAATACTTCTCAGCCATGTATTTAAACACCAGCTGCTGTCCGATTGAGCTGCCCAACAAGGAGCAGGAGAAGTGTGTGATAATAATTGATCAGGGTTTATACCAACCCACTCAGATGCTGAAGAGATGTGCAATCCTCCCATAACCTTCCAACGGGCTATAAACATAATATTGGGAAAGTTAAAATTAATGTGCATAGTATCTTTAAATGAAAAACTTTTCTTTCTCGTTGTATATCTTATTGCAACCAATTCAATTCAAGACTGGTAAGTTTGAAAATCTATAAAAGGAGATGAGTGTCACCCAATGCCTGGTAAGGGTTGGGCAAAAGTGATGAAGGGCACAGGGTCAGTTTTTGCACCATCCAAAGTTAAAAAATGCCCCAATAACACCAGTGGCTAGACAAAAATAAAAAAACAGTGGTTGGTATCTTTCCAGAGATTTTAGCATGGCAAGCAAAGTGCAACCATTACATCAAAACCCCACACTCTCAGTTCCTGTCATCAGTGGAGAATGTAATTTATTTTTTGGATAAAATTTAACGGCGCTTTGGGAGAGGTTCTGTGGTGAAATGCACAAACATTTTCCAGTTGTGTATGTTGCACCGCATTCAATGACTGAGGGTTAGTTAGACCTAGGGTTTAAAACCGTGCAAGCAGCAGACGCCGCTGCACAAGTGCGCGTGGTGGTTTATCTCCCAGATAGTCAATGGATGGTTGAAATGAAGAACACACATTGGACCAAATCTAATTAATCTTTGTCACTTTTGACTTTATCCCCACAATTGTGAGACGTGAAGACCTTTAATGCTACCTCTTGGATGGGCTTAAAAACTATGGGGAACTCCATTCTTTCTAAATGCAGCGCTTCACGCTTATGTCATAGCTTAGCACGGACAAATCAATTGCATTGATCACCACAACCGTGGTCATTGTGGAAGATTTGACTCAGATACCACTCACCGCTGTTATTAATATAGATGGGAAGGACTCCTGCCTGTTCCACGTTATGGTGGATAGCGCACCCCCTATCTGCACCTATTGTTGTGCTTAAGGCTATAAGGCACAAACCAGCCCTTACAGAGAAGGCATCACTCAGAATGAAATTCTATCAGATGCAATGGGAAGCGCAAGACTCCCATTATGATTCCTCTATTGACACAATGCCGTCTTCCCATGGGGTGCGCAGGAGTGTTATATTCAGGTTAAACCTGTGTCCCCACAAGAGCGTAAAAAGTTCAAACAGGCCCTTAGTGCAGCAGATTTTGTAGCATCTGTGATCCTTCCTGCCCAAACCCAGGCCAACATTGAGTCATCTGCATCTAAAGCTGATTTCTATTTTGCTCACCAATCAAATTGGGCCCCCAACCTGTGGAACAGCTGTTTGAGCCACGTTCCCCATGCAAGTTTACTGTATACCAATCAAAACCGATTCTCCCAACCCCAACCCTCCTCAAGTTTTTGTTGACCTCCAATGGTGCACCACAGGAGCACCTCATTACAAAAAGTCAATTTAAATCAAAATCCAAATCTGATACAACATTCAAAATGAAGGAAACCATTAAGAGCACATACTTGGTGGCATAACACACACGCTGTAGGATTCCAGCTGATTTCTGCTCGCTGGTGCTTAAACCTCTGGATTTCACAAAAGGTTTATTTAAGACTTTAAATTTAAAATATAACACTACTTAAAATTTTTGGTTTTAATGAACTTTTATTAGTAGCATGGGAAAAGAAAGGAAAAAGATCCCTCTTGATATCTAACAGATCAGTTTTTAAACTGTATTGAGGATCAAAGGGATTTAAATATTTATAGAATGGCTTGTTGCAGTCTGAATAAGAAAAAAAATGAACATTCAGTCTATTATAGCTTGGAAAACTCACTTCACTTAGGCTGAATGATGGATGGGGTATCATTTTTGGGTCAAGACGTAACCATGGGGTAATGACTTAATATATTTCAACCAATCCCCATTTGAGAATAATATCACACCTTGAGGGACGCCTGCCACGCCTATAAAAGTGGGTGGCCCCATGTCAGTGCTTGAAGGGACCTGGTTGTGAGTGGAGGAGTGCCTTCCAATGGATACCTCAGGGTCCGTTGCATGGTCAGAATAATCTGACTACCCAATTTTGTATTTATTGCCCGTGTATTATTTGAAATGGTGTTTCCCCGATTCATGGGTCTCTACCAAGAATTGGCCAGAGCCTTTTGGCTGATATCATAATTATCACCATTGAAATCACTCTTGGGATTATCACAAACTTGTAAATGGCTGACACTTCCCCTTTTCAGCTGATTTTGACCTAAAACATTCTTCTTATACAGCTGAGAGGGCAAATGTCTGACACACATCAAACCACCAAGGAGCATGCTGAAAAATTTGTGGAGGAAGGGCAAGGGGCCCTTTCCATTGCACCTAAGGTGCAATGGGGGTCTCCTTAATAATAGGATCGTTGAACATCGCTGGACTCAAGGCCTCGCCGTCCTGGGGTAGAAAAGTGAGTTTTTTAAAAACTAATTTACCTGTGGACATCCTGGAAATTCAGGAAACCCAATGTCCACATGGTGCCAAGGACACATGGGCAATCATGCTCCTCTCCTCCCTTTTTTTGGTTGCCGCACTGTGGGATGCATATACATGTGTCCCATAGTTTCAAATTTATTTCTAAACATTTGTATCTTATTGGTCATATACTGGTCATGTCCATTTCATGGGATGGTGAAGTGTACGCTATAGTTAATTTTATGCCCTGACATGTGCACAGGCTCACTCAGATATCCTCTCAGCCATAACTTCCTTCCACTTCCACCTGATCCCTTTGTGGTGGGCGACCTGAACTGCTGGGCCAACCTTGCCACTGACCAATGGCTCTCAACGCCTACCCCCTGCACAGGCACATTGAACTCTGCATTCTGAAAGCCACCTTGGGGGTATATGATACATATCTAAGCATACTATACTGCTGCCCAACATGCTACATCCCCACATGCACAATAGTCAGGTGAGGTCTATGTCCTGAATTGACTTCATCCTTGCTCCATTGCACTTTGCCCCCTGTGGGAATCCAGTCAATCTATGCTTGCTGGTGCTAGACGCCTACTGGATTCCACAAAAATTTGTAAAAAGTTAAAATAAATTGCCAATAAAAATTAAGTTTTTTATCATTTTATTATCAGCACTGTTGTAAATTTGGATTGTATCATTAGGATCTGTCATGTTGTTCATACAGGTTGAATCCACTGAGCAACAGACAGTCAATATGGGGATCGTTGGTCCTTCAGACACACTTAAAAATATACTTTAAAAAATAGGAGCAATTGCCCCAATTAATTCTTTATTTATTTTTTAATAAGTACAGCATCCTTTTGCTGTCCCGTTTCTTCTTCAATACCAACAAACTCCTTCTCTCAATCAACCATCTCATTTATATACAGCAGCTTCAGGCGATACTGCTCTCATGGCTTAGGCTATTCTATTCCGCCAATTCTCCTCAAATTTGGCTTTTTATTCACTAATCCTCTGTCGCCCTAATTGTAAGCGATTTACTTCATATTTGTTGAATATCAACATTGCCTTATTACCTTATTGCCTTATATAGAGGCAATCCAATAAAACCAGTTATATCCAATAAAAACTCAATATATCCCAATATCGCCTCATCTTGAGGTACTCAAATAATCATAACCAATATAATTTCTGGTGGATTCCGCCCTAGCTGTCCCATAATTATTGTCCAGTCATATCAGAATCACGACATTACCCCTCTTTGGCTGGATGATAAGATCCTATTGTTTGTAAGGTTGGAGGAACTTTGTGTGTACTTGGTTAATGATTTAACCACTTTTATGATCCTTGATGGTATACGCATCAACTCCAGTTTTTTTTTATAACTTTAACCGACCAATCCAAATACTGGCCAGCTTATGTTTCTGCCAAAAGCCATGTTGGTCATGGAAGAGAATTTTATCACCTTCCTTGAATGGCATCAGCCCACTGCAACATTCCTGATCAGCGGCCTGATTCCTGATCTTCTTGGCTAAGCTGAAGGAATATGCTTCAGTTTGCAGTTTGATCAGAACGTTCACAAGGTTAATCAAATAGCAGTGAGGTCCCATATTGCCAGATTCTTCTACACACAAATAAAGTAAAGTTGGGAGAGCCAGGTGTCTTCTGTATAGTAGTTGGGAGGAACTCTTCCCATGGCGGAATGGTAACTTATGTTATAGGCAAACATGGAAGTGGAAAAGAGAGAGCTCCGATCATAAAATCAATCCATTACTAATTTTTGTAGTATGTTCACTATAGTTCCATTCACCCGTTCAACCATTCCATTGGATTCAGGTTGGTATGGGGTTGTCAACACCCCGCAGATTCACATAAGCTCTTCAGTTTGGGTAGGATGTGTGAAGTGAAGTTGGTTCCATTATCAGTGAGAATAAACTGAGGGTAGCTGTGTCACTGAATAATGCATTCCATCACAAACCTGGCCACAGTAACTGCCCCCAAGTCTCATATCACCCTCACCTTGACCCACCAGGTCAAGTGGTCGCTAGCCACAAGAATGTACTTACACCTGTTGGCTCCTGTTGGCAAGAGCCCAACGATATCAAGGGAAATCATGTGCCAAGTAAAATGTGGTTTCACTAACCGATATGATGTCACATGGTGAAATGGCTTCTCCACTTGGCACTGATGGCAACAGGAAAATGTTTTGAGCACATTGAAGTTCATACTTTCTCAGTAGTATTGGGGGCATAACAACTCCATAGTCTTTTGCACTCCACCATACCCAACTCCCTTGTGCACGCTCATAATGATTCCCAGTCATGCTGAGGGCTGTGAAAAATTCACTGTAGAATTGCTGATCTGCTTGTACAGTTCCCCATTCCATTGAAAGGTATTTTTTCACATTCAATTAACTTTTTGATCTCTTAAGTGGTTCATTGTCATATTTTCCACTGAACATCTGTTAGAATTTTAACCAGGTGATATTCCTCATATATTAACGAAATTAGTATAATAATAAATGGGGATGATTGCCAATTAGTTAGCTAGTTTTGATTCATTATCTAATGATAATACCCCAATTTTTGCTCCCCATTCAGCTGGGTTGAGCTGTCTTGATCTGCAGGATCAAGAAATTATTGGGCATCATGCCCAATAGAAAATTGGTGGGTTTCAACACCAGCGACTGAGGCCAAGGATGTTGAGATTTAATTTTATTAATTAAGATGATGATTTACTTAGATTTGACATCAAAAAGTGTCAGGAGTTGATCCCAATAGTTTTCAGTTAATTTTGATACTGGCGACTTATGGTGAGGATGTTGAACTAATAAATTAATTTTTTAAACTCAGCTTTTACCCCCGCATCAACTCCATGTGAAAATAATTGTGGGATTTCTGGCAGAAAGTTAATCTCAGAGGTCTGTCAACTTATGCTAAGGATGCCAAACCATTTAAATTAATTAAATAAAGTTGAATCGCATTTTGACTTTGTGAGAGTATTGGGAGGAATCCCTGATAGTATTTTTAGGTTTAATTTGTACCGGCAACTTATGCTGAGGATGTCTATATTTAATTAATTCAATTATAATGAATCATGAGAAAATTGCCAGTGAGAGTGCTGATGAATGCTAAGAGATAATTTCCAGTGAGAGTGCTGACAAAGGCTAAGCAGGGAAAATCATCAGTGAGAGTGCTGATGAATGCTAATCAGGGGAAATCGCCAGTGAGAGTGCTGACGATGCTGGCAATGAGTGCCAATGACATGGATAGGCAAGAAATGCCTATAAATAACTTTATGTTTTAATAAGAACATCTTCCAATCTTTCAATCTTTAAATAAAATTTTTATTCTATTTAATTGATTGTGAATACCTACCTTTGTTAGTTTTAAAGTGGATGTACTTCAGTTTGCATGGTGGAGGAGGAATGGAAGGTCCCCACAGGTTATGTGCTGGATGAACACACCTGGAGTGGTCAGCACAACCAAATCCCAATCTGGAATTACAGATCAATTGTGAGAACTAGCTCAATCAGTGGAGCCAGCGATGGACAAGTTGGGATTAGCCATGAGGTGAAGGAGCAAGTGGTCAGACTGCCCAGGATGGGGGTGAACCACCGGTGCTCACCAAGAGGGGCTAATCTGCTAAAGTGAAGTTGGTGTCCAGCTGGATTGAGAAGTTGCCTGCAGCCCTGTAAGGAAAGATCACCAATGACGGTGAAAAAGCAAGAGCCAGAAGCCTTTCATACTGTTTGGTCTGGTACACTAATGAATTCACCTAGTATGGAGAATGTAAAATTCTCAACAGCATCTTATTGTACATCATGTCGCTGAGGTCCGCTGCCACTGCAATAGTCAGTGTTTGAGTTAAACAGTCAGCGTTCTGATGCTTTGCTCCTGGCCAATGGAGAATCTTGGAAATCATAAGCCTGCAACTTAAGAGCCCATCAAGCCAATAAGCCTTCAGGTTCTTTGAGGCTCAGCAACCAGCGTAATGATGAGTGATCTGATACAACTCTAAACTTTACCCCATGCAGATAGACTCTGAATTGCTTATATGCATAGATCACTGCTAAGCACTCCCACTCGGTCACAGTATAATTACGCTCATAACAGTTCAGACTTTGACTACAGTATGCTACTGAATGTTCCTCTCCCTCATCATCTTTCTGAGAAAGTACAGTCTCAACAGCGGAGAGGGACACATCCATCTGAACAATAAACTCCCAATCAGAGGTTCAGATATCATAACACCAGTGCGCTGATCAATGCCATACAAGTGTAATAAAAGCGGATTGATGACATTACATCCATTTGAACACAGCGTCCTTTTTTAACAACTCGAATAGTGGCGTACAATACAGCTAAAATTAGGGATAAAGTGCCAGTAGTAATCGACAATTCCCAAAAAATACCTGTATGTCACGCTTAATAGTGGGAGTAGTCATTTTACTGATGGCCTCCACCTTAGCCAGCTGTGGTTTCAGACCTTTAGAGTCTACCACAAACCCCAGGTATTCCAGCTGATCTTTGAAGAAGTTACATTTTCGAGGTTTAATTTTAATGTTCACCACAGCCAGCTGGTGGAATACTGCTTCTAGGTGGTCGAAAGATGCAATGGAAAAGGTTTGAGAGAAAACATTAATATCATCGAGGTATATAATGATGCATGACAGTTTCAGGTCACCAAGAATAGTATCCATGGATCGCTGAAAAGTAGCTGGGGCGTTGCACAGCCCTAGAGGCATACAGGTCGGTTGGAAAAGGCCTTTGGATGTGATTATGGTGCATTTCTCCTGTACCACTGCGGGTAACTCAATGTGCCAGTAACTTGATATCAAGTCCATTGCAGAAAAATAACAGGCTCCCCTAACTGATTCAAAGCATTGTCAATTTGTGGCAAAGGGTATGAATCATTTTTGTAATACTGTTGAGCTTCTGATAGTCTATTACTACGCGGTTGGTGCCATCCTTCTTTTTTACAATTAAAACAGGCGAAGCCCACGGGCTTTTGGATGGTTCAAGCATCCCTTGCTCTAGCAACTTTTCAATTTCATCAATGACAACATCTTCTACTGCCTGCAATTGGCTGATCAGCCAAGACCTTATAGGAGGATGATCTCCTGCATCTAATTGATGGACCATCCCCAAGCACACCCTAAGTCATGATTGTCAACATCAAAAATCCCTTATACTTCTGAGATAAAGTTATTGCTTGGTCTTTTTGTTCTTCTGATAGTCCTATTAAATTACTCCGCAGTACCACCATTAGTACATCAGCAGGAGTCTTGGCTGGTAGACAAAATTCATCTAATGACCTGAAATTACAAACCTGACAGACCTCATCTATTGGAATCAGATGTAAATACGCTACAATTTGGTGTTGGCGGATTTGCATTGGTTTGCTCTGGAGGTTTGCTAACAGAACCTTAATCTCTCCTTGTCCTGGAAGTATAATCCTCGGAGCCACATGCAGCTCAAACTATGTTTGGTGGTAGAGCTCAATGACTTCCCCATATAACCCACTAGGCACTTCCACTTCTAACTCAGAGTTCACTAGGTTTTTATAGCCAGAAGGTATTTATATGGGCCCTGCCGCTTGAAGAGGTATCCCTTAATATTTGTATATCTTCTGGGGAAGGGGCCAAGTCTTACACTTTAGTCAGTGATAGCGAATTGGCATCACCCTGCCACTATAGGCAAGGTTGATATGGCTCATATGCACCAGATACTTCAGTACTCCGCTAGTGGTAAAGTAAATTGGGATCCGCTGCCCCAGAATTGCGAGGGTCTCCTCTTTCATATTAATGAAAGCCCCAAAACGGTGCAGAAAAGCAGTCCCAATTAACAGGTCAAAGTTTTTGTTCAGTAGCACAATTGCCAGGGCTACAATGACAATGGACCCAAAGCGCAGGGGTAGCGCACTGTAAGCCCCTTCAGAGACGGTGCTTACTGCTCTAGCAGTTACATAAACCATTTGATGGTCCACATCAGGTTTCAATGTCAACTTTGCCATTAATTTAGTGGAAACTATGTTGACTGGAGCACCAGTATCTATTATAGCGCAAACTCTATTTTTTGCTACAAAAATATCACAGTATGTACACTCAGAATAAGAATAATATTGACTGTTTAATACGTGAACATTTACGGGCTCTCTTTTTTCAAGGAAACTCATTGTCCCCTCACAGAATTATGGGTATTCTTTGACAATGGCATTTACGGAAGGGTTATGTTTACTCCTTTCAGAGTTGGCGCATCCGCAGCAGAATTGAGTTTTTTCAAGGAAGCTTGTTTGAGCATTTGACAGGCATACAGCGTCAGTTGTTTGGGGGACTCTTCTTCTGCCGCCGCTTTGGCTTGAGCTCAGGTTACTACACCCACTCCTCCAAGTGGCTGCTGATATAATAGTCCGTCATCAAATTGAGGGATTTCCGCAGGGCATACTACTATTGATTTGAAGACGTTTTGAGTTGATATCACGGAGGTAGAGGGTCCCATCTCTACTCTGCTCCATCTTTTCCTGATAGTATTGACCTTGGTGTACATAGTTCACATGGCAGTTATGGCAGAATTTTGCCAAATGACCAGGGCGACCGCATTCATAGCAGTTAACCCAATAAGAGCCGCATCCTTAATTATCATAAGAGGGTCCAGACCAGAAAGTTTGGGGTCATTCAGCGTAACCAGCCCCAGGTTGGTAAGCTTATTGTTGATTGTCGGCATAGTTAGGTCCTGGTCAATAACTGTGTTGCTGATGGTTTTCATGGCCATCCCATTGTCGCTGATCAAACTGTTGAGTATAATTTAGCCAAGGACGAGGTGCAGAGTTATAGTAAGGCTGAGGATTACTAACCGGAGCTGGAGTTAGACAAGAGTATTCTCCTGAATAAGAGGGTACAGTAGTGGTGGTAGTCTTATGTTCCATATTCAGCGGTGGTTAATTAGGGGATACTTGACGCAAAAATTGTACAATCTTGAGAAGAGGTATGACATCATCCAGAAGTGGCAAAATGACATTATGAAGCTCATGATATGGCTTCACCACGGAAGTCATAGCAATGCATATGTCAGCTTCCGCTAAGTACCCTGCTCCAATCAGCACATGGGCTTCTGTTGTGAATCAATCAGCGAATTCCAGGAGAATCTCATTTTGAAAGAATCCAACTGTTAAAGATTCTGCTTTCTGCTGTATAATCTTTAAAGTACCCCCAAACAGGCGGAGTATGGTATCCTTCACGTCCCTATAGGTGAAAGAGCTAATTGGGAGGTAACAGGTGACCTGATCAGCACTTCTGACATCCAAGACAGATATTAACAACTTAGCCTTACATCTATCAGATGCGCCTTCAACTACAAACTCAAACTGTTTGAAGAACCCATGAATGTTCCCGTTGCAGTCAAACAGAGGTAATTTTTTAATAATAACTTCCTCATCCCATTCATGGGATTTTGGGCCATACTGAGGAATGGGTCGAGATCTGAAAGTGGTTTCTTGATGAGGAGCAGGGTCAGAGGAATTTGGGATTTCCGCCACTTCAGGGGTAGCGTGACCTTCTGCCATGGGCGGTACCGCCATTACTTGATGGAAGTGTCATTCCAGCTCGTATTTGTATCCTGTACTACCATCCTGGGTGTAGTAGCTCTGACCAGCGTCATATTCTTCCTTATATGATGCCCCTTCCTGATGTTCATCCCTGTCCCAGCGAGAAGACTGAGAGGTATTGGTCAATCTTTGTTCTGCGCACTGCAGCTGTTCAGTGGATCATTTAATCAGTTGGCGAGTTCTCTATTTTGTTGTCCCAAGATTAGCATTTGGCTAAACGTACTATAAAGTTGGTGCATTACAGCATCTCCTTCTAGAAGAAGTTCATCTTATTTTTTGAGCACCTCTTCTAAGGTAAGTTTGAGGTCTTCATATTCAGCTGGTGAAGTGTTCTATGAAGATTCTCCAGAAACACAAATTGTGCAAGGCATGGCTGTTGACGGAAGTTTTGAAGTGTTAGTGGTTGATCAATGGGCCCCCCGTAGTGAGCACCACTGTTGTAAATGCGGATAGTATTGTTAGGATCCGTCACGTTGTTTGTATAGGTCAAACCCACTGAGCAACAGACAGTTGATGTGTGGATCGTTGGTCCTTTTCACACACTTGAAAATGCACTTTAAAAAATAAGAGCAATTGCCCCAATTGATTCTTTATTTATTTTTTTAAACTACAGCGTCCTTTCGCTGTCCCATTTCTTCTTCACTATTAACAACCTCCTCCTCTCAATTGCCCATCTCGCTTATATACAGCAGCTTCTAGCAATACTGCTCTCATGGCTTGGGCTATTCTATTCCACCAATTCTCCTTGAATTTTTTAAAAAGAATGTCTATAACTCTCCTATTACCAGCGTGGTAGTGCACGGTGCACAAGGCCAACATCAGGGAACATGCTGTTAGTGCCGAAGTCACTAGAGCCCAGCAGAGGGTGCTGGAGCAATAATAACTCAGGCATAGAAAAGCGAGATTTATAATAAAAACTCTATTAAAAATGACGTGGTGCATATATTTTAAAGGGCCAAGTGAACCAGGTTGGAGGGAACCTGGGCGAACAAACGGTGCACAAGTTGAGAGCTGCAAGGTACTTGCAATGGTAAGAGTAACATAGTGTGAGACCTCCTTGAAGAGGTTTGCGCACAGGAGCATTCAGAATATCATAAAATTGTAAAATAATGTAAATGTGGAAAAGTTTTATTTGCAAAGTCAACCAACAAGGAATGTTGGTTGAGGAAAACGTATTTAAGCTCTGACAGGGGAATTGGGGTTATGCCGCAGTGGGCTAAGCACCAACTCACCAATAGGGCAATACTGCCATCTGGATTAGTTGAATAGGCTGAAACTGACTTCACTCGAGTGATCAATTGAAGTTGGATTTGACCTGAGTGCATTATTTTGTAGATGGAACAGGTTTTGAAACCCCATTCCTTGCCAACTGAATCAAACCGTCCACCTTTATATGATAGATAGTTTGTTATAGCGCTTGCCCTGACGTCAGGGGCTGGGCACTTGGAACCCCACTAGGATCAACCTAGGCATATTTTGCCTGTACCCAGCGCTGGTCTAGGGTGTGCTCCAGGTCTGGGAGGCCCTGTAATTTTACCTTCTGGGACTCCTGGCTCCCAGCCTTGTTCTTGGGTCAGTCCTTATTATGATTTCTTGGGACCATGCCAAATTTGGCTTGTTATTCTCTAATCCTCTGTCACCCAAATTGTAGGTGATTTACTTTGTATTTGTCAAATGTCAACATCACCTTATCACCTTATTGTCTTATATAGAGGCGATTTAATAAAACCCATTATATTCAATGAAAACATGTTATATCCCAATATCACTTTGTCTCAAGGCACTTGAATAATTGTAATTGATATCATTTTTGGCGGATTCCACCCTAGCTGTCCCACAATTATCATCCAGTCATATTGGAATCACAATAAGCACAATAAAGGAAAAATGATGACCCTCAATATTTGATAATATTGTATTTAAAGTACTTTGAGGGTCGAGTGGAATTTTAGGGTTATGTTCAGAATAGCGTACATGAGTCCAAATTAGGAAATATGCAGGAATAACGTATCAAAGTTCAGGAACTTGCTTTAGGGCAGTGGAGCAAAGGAAGAGGAGTTGTGATTGGCCAGAACGTACCCATGAGGTAACATTTTGATGAACTTGAGCCAATTACCGCCTGAGAAATTCTTGCACCTCGGGGGACCCCCGCCAAGCCTATAAAAAAAGGGGGGGTCCCCATGCAGGTGCATTGAAGGACTTCATTGGGGTCAGGGGTGTTCCTTCCGATGGTAACCCCAAAGTCTATGGTAAGGTTAGAGTAATGCGACCAGCCAATTTTACTAGTGCCCTTACAGGTTTGCACTGGTGTTTCCCCACAGGGTTCCATCAAGAATTCGCCAGGGACTTTTGGCCTATTTTTTTGACTTTCCCAATTTTTTTAATATACGAACTCTTAACAACATTGGAAAATCACAAATGGCCAATATTTCCCTTTTTTGTTAGAACTTGACCTACAGCATTATAATTTTAGGCTGCAAGTTAAATTTCTGATATCACCCCCTCATGAATGTTGGGGAGGCGAGTAGGGCTGTAAGAAATGGCCATGTATGCAATTAATGGTAATACCAGTAGCTAGCGATTTTATGGAATATTCATTTCCCCTCTTGTAAGTGATGGTAAAGGGACCCTCCCAAATTGATCCAAGCTTACCACTTCTGGGATTGATGCGGTTATGGTAGTACAATACCAAATCAGAATCTTGGAAAGTAGGTAGGGGGTTCAGAGATCATTGGCATCCTGCCCTTCTTTTGTCACTGTTTTTGCTAAATTGGTCATAGCTTCAGATTGGAGTTGAATGATGCGCTGAGCCAATCTTCTCATGACCTTATCAGGTTCCTCAATTTTAGAGAAAAATACATCATTTTACTAAGAGGGCAGGTATGCCTGGCTCCCACCCAAACAAAACATGGAATTGGGACATCTTTAGTATCTGATGATAGCTAATCTGGTAAGACATAAGAGCACTGGGTAGATATTGGTCCCAGTGAAGAGGATTAGAGGATGATGTTTTTTGAAGAATAGAAACCAGCGTTCCATTTGCTCTCTCCACAGTCCCATTGGTGGAGGGGTTATATGGAGCCAAGAATAATTGTTGGGCTCTCATGAAAGTGGCCAATCTTTTGACTACTCTGGAGGTGAAGTTCTTGCAATTATCGCAGAGTAGTATTTGGGGGCAGCTGTGACGTGTGAAAATGTGTTGGAGTAAAAAGATGGCGGTGGCCTTGATAGTTTGAGAATGAAGAGCCACTGCTTCCACCCACTAGGTGAAATGGTCAATAGCTACTAGGATATGTGTTTTTAAGAAGTAGATTGAGGAAGGGGCCTACTACATCCAAACTAATGGTGTGGAATGGTTGTTGAGGGGTAGTAGGTTGATAATGGTATCTTGTCTTGAAACCGGATTGCTTTTTACACATAAGGCAAGCTTCCAAGATATCAACAATAGCTTCCATCATCCCATCCCAATAGTATTGGTCCTTGATCCACTCATAAGTTTTCTTTGCCCCTCCATGACCTAAGGTGGAGTGAGCTTCTAGTCTAGCAGGTACTCATTCTTTTGGCCAAAGGTAAGGCAGCCAATTTGTTCCCACCTGCTTGTAAAGATTCACATTTTCAACTTTGGTGTTATGGGAGTGCCAGGCTAACATCTTCTGAACAGGCTCATCCTCATCCTCCCATTCATTGGGAGCCCTTAAGAGGTCATGTAACCTCTCTGCCTCACTATTATCCAAGTGAAGGACTGTTAGCCGAGTTAACCCATCAACATTTAAGTGATGTGTTCCAGTATGGTGTTCAATTTTCATGTCATAAGGCTGAAGCTTGAGAGCCCAGCGAGCTAATTGGTCGGTAGGGTCTTTAATGTTCTGTGGCCATTTTAGAGATGCGTTATCAGTAACCACAGCAAGGTGGTTCCGTACAGAAAAGGGCAGTAGTGCTTTACAGCTAATAGAACAGCAAGGCACTCCTTTTCTGTTACAAGTAGTTGCGTTCTGCCTTTAACAGCATCTTACTAAAATAGGATACCGGATGGTCAACTCCATTTTCATCCAATTGGGCTAATATGGCCCCAACAGCGTAGTCTGAGGCATCAGTAAACAAGAAAAACGGTTGAATATGATCTGGGTGCCGTAAAATAAGACGTTGTTGTAATAGTTGTTTCATCATCTCAAAGGCGGCCTTTTGCTCAGCACCCCAATAGAAAGGGGTATTCTTAGTTAATAGACGGACAAGGGGCTCACTGAGTTGGGCGAACTTAGGGATGAACTGATGGTTTTACCCCATAATCCCTAAAAAAACCTGAATATCCCGTAGATTTTTAGGGGACGGAATCTTTGTAATGGCTTCGACCTTGTCCTGCATGGGTTGAATTCCTTCTTGAGAAATGGAGTTTCCAAGGAAATCTAGTTTCCTTTGGAAGAAGGTAGACTTTGAGGGCTTTAGCTTAATGTTATAATTACGTAACCGTTGAAACACCTTCTTCAAATGTTCAAGATGTTCATTGAAAGTTTTTGAGAACAATGTGATGTCATCAAGATAGACAATGGCATAAGTTAATTTGAGGTCCTGCAAGATGTGATCCAACGCATGCTGGAAAGAGGAAGGTGCATTGCATAACCCTTGGGGTAGTCATGTGGGTTGGAAAAGACCTTCACTGCAAATAAGAAGCGCATTTCTCTTGGTCTTGAGGAGAAAGGTCCATTTGCCAATAGCCACTGGCCAAGTCCATGGCGGAGAAGAAGTTAGAGCCAAAGAGTTCAGCCAGGGCGTCATCAATGCGAGGGATAGGATATTTATCCTTTTTAATGAGGCTATTCAACCTATGGTAATCCATAACTATCTGATAACCTCCATTTTTCTTTTTAATTAGTAAAAGAGTTGAAGACAAGGGCTTTGGGAAGGAACAAGTAAACCGCATCTAATAACTGCTGAAGCTTCGTCCTCATTTGTTGCTCCTCCACTTTTGACTTGCGGTAGGGTTTAGACCTAATAGGCTGGTCATCACCCACATCAATGGAGTGGCACCAGCCCTTCATTTGCCATAGTCAATATCTGATTTAGAGAAGATGTCACTATATTCATCCAGCAAGGTATGAACTTTCTCCAACTCCTCTGAGGTCAGCTTATCCGAAATATAAACATTGGGAAAGCTACACACCATGTTATCCATGGGTAAGCCTAAATCCGCCATAGAGCCAATGGAGTGGATATGCTCAACGTCATCTACTGGGAGTAGGAAACCTCTACCAATCTCCTGGTGTTTTCATATGATCAAGTCCTTCCCGGTGAGGTTTACCAGTAGAAGGGTAATGGGCCTCTGGTAGGCTGGGTCTAGTATCCCAGGAAAGACACAAGGCTCTAAGGAACTAACACCTTCAATACTTATGAGGTGCAACAGGCAATGACGTAAGATTTGAAGCATGATCTTAGTGTCAACCACTTTTTGTTCACCAGGCTTAATTAAGACTTCATCTGCAGCGTATAATGGGATACCATCCCCAGCATCCACTGAATCAAGTAATTTCTTTGTGTTACGCCCAGAAGTGGAATAAGGCAAGGTTATAGCTGAAAAAGGGTATATAATCAGGCAAGAGTATTCGTGCTTGTTGGGCTCTTTATTGGATAAGTCTAAAGGGACTTCGTAAATGAGTAATGAGAGGACCCCTTGTTTCATGTTAATTATTCCTTCATAATCAATCATAAATTGAGTACCGATGGGCATATCATATGCATTGTTATCCAAGGCCACAGAAGGGGCTGATGGGATAAGCTTCCCAATTCGAATGGGAAGGGAAGAGTATGCCCCAATAGCACGGGTATTGTTGGGACCAGCGGTTACAAACTCTTGCATGTACTCCAAGTCAGGTACTAGCTTTACTTTCTTAATTAGATTAGAGGAGATCACGTTAACTTGGGAGCTAGTGTCCAAGGTGGCTAGGATTCGGACCTTTTGAATGACCGCTTCAACCTTAGTGAGCGTTCCTCCAAGTTTAGGTGACAAAGCTAAGACCTCCTTGAGCCAGAAGGTGGAGGTTAGCTTTTTAGCGGTCTCAGGGTGTTTATCCATTATTGATTTTATGGTAAGAACCCGCTGAAGAGGGCGAATCAAGCCAGCTAAGAATTGGTCACCATCACTTGCAGTGTCAATCACTTGTGGACACCCTAGGATTTGACGGAGATACGTCTCCTCAGGTATGATGGACTCATCTACTCCTCCAGCGTTCAAATTATCAGGCATATATACTTCCGCAGGAGCTTTCAATATGTAATATTCAACATCGTCATAACCCCCCTCAGGCTCCTCCCCACGAGTATTTGCAACAATGGGCAAAGCAGCGATGGAGTTAGGGAGATGGCTACAGAGGATTGGGTAGCCTTAAAAGACTCATTTTTCAGCTTAGATGTAAGGGAAGGGACAGAGGCGTTAGTGAGCTTGTACGGTTGTAGGGTTGTTACAGCCTTACAGGGCTTTGATTCATTAAAAGGAGTGATAACCTTTTTAAGTTGCACTGATGGAGCAGATTTAGTAGAGAAGACAGGCACAGATGACCTCACTTCCAATTGATCCACAGGCGAACGCTCTTTAAAAAACTGATCTAAGGTTGTCAATTCAGCTTCATATGATGTGGCACATACATGGAGTTCTGCCACATCTAACAACGCTTCCTTAATGTTGCAGATATTCTTAAAGTATCGTTTTACTGAGATGATATGTCGGGCTATAGAGGGCTGAGAGGCTAGCCCAGTTAACAGGGCGGCAATAGCATCATCAATGGTAAGCATGTTTGAGATTAACAACCTTTTTGCAGTGAGGTATAACGTTTAGCAAAGGAAATGGTTTATTCACCTTCATATATTCTAAGGTGCAAAAAGGCCTGTTTTTCCCTGTGTAGACTTTGCTTTGATCTGAATTCAGCTAGAAGAGCCTCCTTCACCTCTGACCAGGTGTACCCAGGGCTCAGATTGGGTAATATCATCTCTTGTGCTAAGCGGCTTAAACAAGGAAGGATGTGCCAAACTTTTTGCTTATCAGTTGTACCATCCATGGCAGCTTCATAGATGTACAAAAAAGTAATAATACTTCCTTCACTAGGATAATATTTGTCCTTCAGGGGGAGTTTGAAAGGGCGCTGCTCAAGATCTTCAAGGCAGGACAAAGCGCTTGTCAGTTGCTTTTTAAGAGCAACTATTTTTGGTGTACAGGGATCCCCTGTAATGTACACCATTTTGTGGGAATCCAGTCAGTTTATGCTCACTGAGCTAGATGCCTACTCGATTCCACAAAAATTTATAAAAAGTTAAAATAAAATGTCAATAAAAATTGAGTTTTTTATCAAATTAGTATTGGTTTGATAAGGGAAAAAATGATGACCCTCGATATTTGATAATATTGTATTTAAAGTACTTTGAGGGTTGAGTGGAATTTTAGGGTTGTGTTCAGAATAGCGTACATGAGTCCAAATTAGGAAATATGCAGGAATAATGTATCATAACTCAGGAACTTTCTTCAGGGCAGCGGAGCAAAGGAAGAGGAGTTGTGATTAGCCAGAATATACCCATGAGGTATTATTTTGATGAACTTGATCCAATCACCGCCTGAGAAATTCTTGCACCTTGGGGGACCCCCTCCAAGCCTATAAAAGGGGGGTCCCCATGCAGGTGCGTTGAAGGACTTCATTGGGGTCAGGGGTGTGCCTTCTGATGGTAACCCCAAAGTCCATGGTGAGGTTAGAGTAATCCAACCAGCCAATTTTACTAGTGCCCTTACAGGTTTTGAACTGTTGTTTCCCCAATTAACAGGGTTCCATCAAAAATTGGCCAGGGACTTTTGGCCTATTTCTTTGACTTTCTCAACTTTTTTAATAAATGAACTCTTAACAACATCAGAAAATCACAGATGTCTGAAATTTCCCTTTTTTGGAAAAGCTTGACCTACAGTATTCTTATTTTTAGTCTGCAAAGGTAAATGTCTGACACCCCCAGATTGCACAGTTTACAAAGATGAAGATTGATTTCTCCAACCACAGAATGGTGTCAGTATCTTTACTTTGTCAATCCCTGGGGCAGAGGCGTAAAAATGTTGCAAAATTTGCCAAGCCAAAATAATGTTGCCCATTTTTTAGCATGGGTGGACACCACAACTTTGGCATCAGAGCTTGGCACACTGCTCTGTGCTGATCCATTTTCTACATGGTCAGCCTTCAAAGCAAAAACCATCCTTCAAACACACCACATCTTGCCACAGCGCTCTTGGGCTGCCTTGGCAATCATTTAGCGTGCTCTTGCAGAAGTGAACACCGGGAGTCTAATTTCCACGCTGCAGGGTACTGCTCATCTTGGGGTTGTAAGTGGGCAGAAGTGTCTTCTCATCTCAACACGCTGGTAAGTCAACACAAGGTTTGCGCTTGTGTTTAGTATAATGCAAAAAATTTAATAGTAGGTGTTACGTGCTTCGCCTATTTTTCCACAAATTCTTCACCATGAAAGAGCTTGGCCTGCACACATTGAAGCGGCCGGACAACTCCGTTGTGAACACTCCAGTCAAAGTGGCAGTTAAAGTTAAAAACTTTTACTTTAAGTTTTATAAGTACAAACCAGTCAAACATTCCACAATTGATGAGTTTCTTGATGGCGCACAAATTTTCACAATTCCTATTACCCAAAGTTAATGAATTTAATTACTTGATACAACTCAGGTATGCCATTTGCAGTGCACTTCACAGGAATTGCCCTGGTCCAGATGGGATTCTGTATGAGTTCTACATTTTTTAATTAATTATCCTCTCTGATGCTTTCCTCAATGAACCAATGTCTTTTAGAAACGCACCTCCTTACTGAGGACCAGGATGCCTATATGACAACGCTGTATAAGAAAGGGGATAATCTGGACTTTGAGAACTGGCGCCCCATCTCACTTACTAATACAGATACTAGATATCTACTAAAATTATGGCCAATTGCCTCTTAAGTAATCTTCTTCTGAGCAGTTTGATTTTATCCCCATACGGTTAATATGAGACAACATTCACACCGTGGCCAATGTCTGCCAATCTCCAGCAACTGGGGCGCTTGTGTTCTTGGACCAACAAAAAAACTTATAATAGGGTCAACTGGGTTTACCTCAAAGCCTTCCTTCACAAATTCCACCTCCCCCCTGACTCATAAATTTGGTGATGATGCTCACGGAATCTGTCACAATGGCTGTGCATGGCCCTGGTTCCCTCACAGATGTGGTTCATCTCAAAAGGTGTCTCCGCCAAGGGGATCCTTTAAGTCTACTATTAACAACATCAGCCTCAGCCCACTTTTTAAAGTGTGAATGCACGCTTTGCTGGTGCCCATGTGCAAGGCCAAGCACCTGTTAGGATGCTAACATTTGCTGATGATTGTGTGGTTGGGATGTCTGACAACTGTGATGCACACACGCTGGAGGCAACTATTCAAGGTTACCCTAGGGTTAGTAATGCCTCCATTTAAGCCTTTAAAACTAAAATCATCCTCCTTATTGGATACCAAACCTGTTGGTCACCGGCGCCTCTTATTCAGCCTGCTCCAGTGATTTGGTCTCTGGTCTGCTAGCCCCGTCCACCCCCTTCTGCCCCTCTTTTACACCCTTTTGTATCAAGACCCACTGCTGGTCCAGCGCATCATTTGGGAGTGTGACTGGAGGCGGGAGGGTAAGCCTCGTTAGTAATGGAACACCTCGTCCTAGACAATGTCACAAGGCGCATCACCTACCTCAGAGCCCACCAGACTACCCTTACAGGCTGGGTAGTGCATGCCAACTCTATGCTCCTGTAAAAAGTCTGGTTTGTGTCCCATGCTATTATTTTTTCCCCTCTTTCTTTGACTCTTTCTATGCCCTCCAACAAGGGTGGCTTTGGTTAGGCTGCTCTCCTCCTATGCGCCTGGATGTCATGTTGGCCCTCGCCATAGTGGTGGTATGGGTCTCTAAACTACGAGGCTTATGCTACCAAAATACTCGACACCTGGATCGCTGCAGTCACCAGCCCCAGAATATCAGACAATCACTGGTTGCACGCGGCCTGCTCCAATTTTGCCCACGCCCTTTTCCTCCAAAATCCTAACCACACCTAAACTCTGATTAACTATCTGGCCTCTCATTCCTTTGCCTCAGACCCGCATGGGACGCCGCCCACTTCAAACAAATTTTCCTCTCTATGCAGAGTGCTAAGTGGATAAACAGCATGAGTGGCCACACCACCCAGAGGGGTCACCCTCCTCCCCAATTTATACAAGAGGTCCATGGGCAAGTCTTTTTAAACAACATTGTACCCCAAAATCCCCCCATAATTGCCCGTGTGCACTGCCTTGACAGGCTGAACATCCATTACTCTCTGGAGACCCAAAAAGATATTGGGCGGTATGCACACCATCCTCTGTTACAACTCCATATTCGCGCCCATGTGTGGATATGCCTGAGAAAGGTGTACCAAATGGCTGAGTGGTCCAATTTCTCTACATCTTTATGCATTGTGTGGGATCAATACAGGTCATTAGTTCATTGCTTGGAAGATTACCCGCCATCACAGATGATCTGTTGGGATGTTACGCGTCTCTTTTTCCAGAAGTGAGTATAGACTTTCATCCTGTCTAAAAACATCTTCGCCTTTTACATGACCTCACCTACACATTGCATTCAAAAAGTTCTGGGACTAACGTTTTAAAGACACAAATTTTCAAATAAATAAACTTTCTTTTTATCATAATTTAACATACAACCTTTCCCTCTCTATACATATTTAGATTGCTAAAACAATTGTTAAAAAGGTATGCACATAGTTCCTATTTTGTATAACCATGTTTAAACCAGATGTCACATTCTTCTGAATTGTCTCTACTTTATCTAAAGGATGAACCTTCAGTGCCACCTTCATATTATAATTATCCACCCTATTCACCAGATTTGGCTCTGTCTGACTTCTTTCTGTTCTCTAATCTGAAGGTGGCACTGAAGGTTCATCCTTTTGATAAAGTAGAGACAATTCAGAAGAATGTGAAAGCTGGTATAAATATGGTTATACAAAATAGAAACTATGTGCATACCTTTTAACAATTGTTGTAGCAATATAAGTATGTATAGAGAGGGAAAGGTTGTATGTTAAATTATGATAAAAGAAAGTAAATTTATATGTAAAGTTATGTCTTTAGTACGTTAGTCCCAGAACTTTTTGAATGCACTGTGTATCAACCCTTCTCTCCATTCCTTAGTCATAGCAATTGCATTATGGATAATCCGCACTATTGTTCCTAACGCTCTTTCTGGCACTACCCCAACCCTCCGTGAAGCTGTGCTTCACTTCCACTCTCACCTTATGGATCACTTTCAAGCTTGGTTGTTTGGTCACCTGCCATCCCACCACCGCTGTTTAGTGTCATCCTGGTTCCCCATCTGGTTCCTATCAACGGCCCCTTTCCTTCATTTGTGTTCAGGTTTGGCCCAGGCCTCTTCTGCCGCTCCCTCTCTTCCTTCCACTGGCGGTCCTTCTGGTAATAGGGGGTAGTTTCGGCTCCTCAGGGGCGCCCTTATGATTTCTTGGTGTTCTGTTGTTGGTGTTTATTGGAAGTGTCCATCCTATGGTCGGCTTTTCCTTCAATAAAATTTAAAAGTAAATTAAATTGATACAAACATTTTCTTTAGAACGTTTAATGAACACTTAAAACACTGAATAAGCCATCCTCTGACTCATCAAGGACAATCTTAAGATTAGGCCTTGGAAGTGTAACTTCTTTTGAAAGCAACTTGAATATCTTGCGTTTATCATTGACAAAAAGTGCCTATAGACCCATCCAGCAAAGATTAAAACCATCAAATGGAAGACATGACTAAGCAATAAGCGCGACATCTTAGTGTCCCTTGGGATGGTTGCTATTATTTTGATTAATGACTAAATCAGCGATATATGTGAACCTTTATTTCACCTTTTCAAAAATGGGGTACAATTTGAGTGATGAGGAACTTACAGCTGACCCTTGACAAGTTAAGGAGTGCCTCTCCCAAACTCCAATACTTATGTACCCCAACTTGTAAGCCATTCATTATTCAGATGGATGAATTCCTCACCGCCGTAGGGACAGTGCTATCCCTGTTCAATTCTGAGGGGATAGAACACCCAATTGCTTATTGCAGCTAAACGCTAAATATACATGAACAGAATTATACCTTTATAAAAATTGAGTATATAGCCATCATTTATGCTTGTAAACAATTTCAGAGCTCCATCCACGTCTTACATTTTATCATGGTATCTGACCATACCTCTCTGCAAAGGTGAAAAATTTTATAAACTTGAAGGAAGGATGGCCCTCTGGGCTTTAAAATTACAAGCATACAACTATGAAAATCAAGTCTGCCTCAGCTTTAAGCATTAAGCGCAGATTGAATCTTAGTTGCCTATAATAGCCTTAATGAATGATCTGGTCAATGAATCATTTATAAATGGTAACTTAGCAGTATGTTAATGAATCTGAAGAGGTTTAACGCACGGAAGAAGCTGAGACAGAATACTTCTATCAAGGATAGGAATCTTTATAAAGTTATTGATATACAATACGTTGTATTTACCCAGCCCACTGAGTGTTCTGACTTGACTAAGCGGCCCATAAGTCGTTGGGGCATGGCGATTAAAAAAACAACATACACAGTTAAGTTTAATTATTATTTGGAATAAATACTTTTGATACTCATGAAACTCACAGAGATTGCAAAGAATGCCAAGCTGATTCGCCTTACCTGAAAGCCACTTCCCATCAATTAGTCAAACTTAAAATTTTTCCTGGAACATCATCTTTATTAACGTTGTGAGCCCCTTAGGCAATAATGTCAGCCAATAAAGAGTCTAATAGTGGCCATTGATCACCTCACTGAATGGGGAGGCCAAAGCAGTTAAGGAAATGGGTGAGACGACCACCGCTAAGTTTATTTTTGAGATTTACATAATTGCCATGGTTGCTCACAGTTTATTTTGACAGTTAATGAGACTAACTTTACACCATAAATGATCATTAAACTTGATGAGTTGATGGGTCCAAGAGGGGTATTTTCTACACCCTATCACCCTAAAACAATGGCGCAGTTAAAGAGTGAATGAAAAATCTTGGGTATTTTATATAAGTTGGTTATAGCAAAGCAACCTTCTGGAAACTTTACTGCCTTCTGATATTGTCGTGATTCAACCAGAGATTCTTGTAGGTGCTTTTGTTGGAAAGCCCAACATGGTGGAATATTGTAAGAGGCTACAGTCAGCTGAGAAGACAGGGGTTTCATAAAATGCAGCGATGGACGAGACTTTATTCAAAATAATAAAATATTAACAGGATAAAATAAGAGAACTAATATATTCCTGTGATAAAGTACTTTATTTAGAAATGAGACAGTACTATTCATAGTACTGTTGAAAGAGAAAGGATAATCATGATTCAATGGTAATGGCAAAGTTTGGACATCAATCATTCTTGTTCCCAAGAGTTTTCCCATCATTACATCCAACTTGGAAAGACAGCTGGGCTTCTTGATCTCCTGGTAATAGTTTTGTAGCATAAGTTAAATTGGAATTGACCTCAAGTAGGAAATCTTTTAATGTCCAGGTTTAGAAGTCTAACTTGCTAGATCCCAGAATGAAAAGCTAATGAGGACTTTGGAATCTTTGGGCACTGATAATGGAGCTTTGTAAATGTGGCTTCAGAATTAATTAAATTATTGAGATTAAAAAAAAGACATATTGACTGAAATAAGAGTAATTCAAGTTATCACCTGAATTCATATAGAAACTGGTGATGTGAGATTGAGCCTCATTTCAGGACTTATGGGACCATTTGGCGGCACAGAAATTTAGTCTCACATACTGGTATCTGTCAATCTTCTTTGACAAGACTTCCACCTTGCAAAGGGAGAATCCTGACAGAGAACCCTCAAGACTTGTCCAAAGGGAGTAAGTCTTGGTCCCTGCAGAAATAATTGACCCAATTAACTGTTGAGGTATTCGTGGTGTACACTTGTTGGATATTTGCTGGTTAATCTTATTTATTCCTTTGACTATTGCTTTTTTTGATCAGGCCTCAAAAATGTTCTTTGATAATGGTTGGTCAAGTTCTGAGCCTGCTGGGTATTCATGGTGAGAAGAGCCTGGGCCATGTTCTGAAAGTTCTTTTGGAGTTGGGCGGCCTCACGCTCAGAATTGTGCATAAAAACTGTATGGCGATGAAGTATTGGGCCAGCACCATCTGACACTTGTTGCCATTGGCAAGATTCTTCAAATACTGACTAAAATTCATTACAGAATATCTGGCATTGAGAAGGTAATTCTTGCCCTCAGGCATAGCAGTTAGCTGGCGAGGGTTTCACTGGCAACCTTGGAATAATTCACAGGGCATTCCAAGTCCAGGTTTTCAGCTTCCTTCTTGACCTCTAGAAGCACACGGCAACAGCTCTTTAAGACAATCTTTACTTCAACCAACACATGCTGGCATCATGAGATGTCATCATTGGTTTTGGCTTGAGCCATCTTGGTGTCATCAAAAGTGTTTTCTAAGATGAGAATGTATTGGGAGGGCCCAGACTCACAAGCGTCCATGAGTCCAGTCAGGGAGGTTTGGACCAGCTCCAGACCCCTCAGCATATCGTAATTCACTGTTTTCATCTCCTGTGCCAGTCAAGCTCAATCTTGATAATGCAAGTGGTATCAGAAACCTATTCTAGCTGGAGAGATCCTTTAACTGGCTCATCAGGCTGAAGATCATTTGGGTTGATAATCATGATCACAGCTTTAAGAAATTCCTATTCAAGTGAATACTCCTTGGGTTGTGTCTTGCTGTTGGGGCAGCTTTTTGCCATCTCAAGATAAGTTCTCAACTTACGATGTTAACAGTTGAGTAATCAGTCTTGGATAACCAGCCACTTAAATTATTTGTGAGCCACGTTTTGTTAGGACCTGCGTCATTTAGAGTTTTATTTGGGTTTTTTGATTTTGGGTGAGCCCTAATTTGTTAAAACCAGTGCTATCCCAAGCTGAGAGTTGAATCAGGTAAGGTCGATACTTCCTTTTGCCAATATCTGGCCCAATCTTTGGAGGAGATCCATTGGAAACGCTGGGCAACAGAATTGCCAGTGAGGAGTCATTGAGCTTATCAATACTTGAGAAAAGGTAAGTCCCAGGCATCCTGTCTGACGCTTATTACATTTAAAAGCGCTGGTGTTATTTGGGGCTTCCATGGAATTCTCAAAGTTTAATCCCATTGTCAAGTTCAGAAACGAGTTCTAGACTTGTCCCAATTTGACTGGGCCAATAGTTCTGTTAAGGTTTGTTGGCCAAGTTTGATTTGTTTTTGGAACTTTTGGGTCCAAATGGAAAATGAATACACTTTATTTTCTGCTCCAAATCAGCAGACTGGGAATGACATCAAAATTTGGAATTCTTTTTTTGTTAGCTATATAATTATTATTGTTGGTATTAAAACATTTTTTATAAAAAAATCTAAGCATTCTGATTAATTTGATCTTCATCCTTCGACTGAAGGATGAGTTATAGCTTAGCTAATTTCTTCATAATTTTTTTTAAAACTGAAAGATGTTTGAACTTCACTTTCTAATCACAGTAAACAGATCCTAGCGTCTTATATTCATTTTGTAAGTAGTATCTTCAAAGACTTCATTCCTCCTAGTATCACACATCTTCTTAAAGCGTAGTGCTTGATTCATTATAAAATATTGCCTCTATTTTTGTTTTCTTTATGATGCTGGCCTTTTTGCTTTAATAACATCTCTTTCAATTCCTTCAGGCGTTCTTAATAGGTTAAGCAAAGGTTTTAGTTGAAAATGAGTTCAGAAATATATGAATTCTTTAGAGACACACTCAAAGAATTCTTTGAAAATTTAGTCCTAAAGTTACTGTGTCTTAGTTATTCATTTGTAGGTCAAAAGATCAGGATCTGAAGTGCTGATGGTAAATTTATCTTTTTGTGCAAGGTTGAGGGTATCTCCTCAGGGTGCATCTTGGAAGCGCCCCTTCAGTGAGCAACCAGATGACATGCATCCACCAGATGTGCTCGCAGATGTAAGCGTTGGGGAGCCTGGAAAAGCAGCTGATTGTAAGAGACTACAGTCAGCTGATAAGACAGGGACTTCTTAAGATGCAGTGAAGGACGATAGTATGTTTACAAAAATAAAATAAGGAATCAGAAAATTAGATAACTAATAACTTCCGCTAGAAAAGTACTTTATGTATAAACTAAGACAGTACCATTTATATTACTGTTTAAAGGGAAAGGTAAATTATGATTCACTGGGAATACAAAGAGTCATTCAATGATCATTCTTGA
Organism: Massospora cicadina; assembly: GCA_022478985.1. Taxonomy (NCBI): domain Eukaryota; kingdom Fungi; phylum Entomophthoromycota; class Entomophthoromycetes; order Entomophthorales; family Entomophthoraceae; genus Massospora; species Massospora cicadina. The sequence continues at coordinate 61,693 of JAKSZP010002880.1, read as the reverse complement.
TTCTTAAGTTGTTTTTTCCATCATTGCAGCCCACTTGGAAGGTCAGCTGAGCTTCTTGATCTACTGGTAATAGTTTCATAACTTAAGTTAAAATGGTATTGACCTCAAGTAGGAGCTCTTCCAATAGTCCAGGTTTAGAGGTCACGCTTTATAGATTCCAGAATGAACAGCTGATAAAGATATTGGGATCTTTGGGCCTTTGATAATTGAGTCGTGTAAATGTGGTCTTTAATTATGTAAAATATTTGTGATTATAAATATAAGACTTATTAACTAAATTTGTAGTAATTTTAGTAAATAATCAAATTTGAAAACTACCTGATGACGTGAGATTGAGCCTTAATTCTGGGCTTATGGGACCATTTGAATAGCTCATAAATTAAGTCCTGCATACTGGTATCTGTTAATCTTCTTTCTGGGACAAGGCTTTCCACCCTACATAGGGATAATCCTGACAGACATGTTTGCCTATAACATCACTTATCACTCAGCCACAGGGAACACTTAATTTAGGTTTTTATATTGGAAGCATTCTGAGCTACCCTCTCTGTTATACTCATGTCTTGAAGTAAGAATTAATTCAAAGGAATAGCTTGATAAGCTCACGAAAACATTAATTTAGGTGTAAAGTTTTACCAACTCTAATGTGTTTACTCAAAAAGTAAGGGCTAGAATGTGAGATAACAAAGACCGCAGGACCTTGACCACCTTTGGTATATGGGAATTGGTCTGGTACTATAATAATCATTGCTTTGGAAAGACTAGAAAGTTAGCCCATATTTGGAAAGGTCCCTTTGAGATCATAGAGACAAACTCTATTGATTCCTACACTCTGAAAGATCCCACTAAGGGCTACCTTAGCAATTAGGTGCATGCAAAGTTCCACAAAAATCGCTATCAGCCCTCTAGCCTTAGAGCCATGGGCTATCTTTTTTTTAGTACTAGATGGTCCCGAGCCATGGGCTATCATTAACTTATTAATTCACGATACTCTTTGTTCTCTGATGTTTGGACAAGTGGGAGATTTGCTGTAATTGGTTTGACCAACTATCAATTTCTGTTTTCTATTTAAACTTATTATCAAAAATTAGATAAAGGGTTCAATTGCATGTATTTTGTCAAGGCCCACAGTTTTTATGCAGGTTCTGAATTTGCATTAAATTACTGCCAGCATCTTTGTCTGCATCTGGAAGATATTGAAAGTTAAGGTGGAAAAGTGAATCTTTACTGCCCAACGGTGCAACTCAACCCCTATATCTCAATTACTGTAGTCTGCAGCTTAGGTTTACATAAAGCTTGTTTATTATTCATCATTATTTTGCCAATCACCAGCTTAAAACTTTTCAATTAACATGAATATCATTATTCTCCTCAGGGCTAACTGCCAGAGTCTTACTTTATAAGGCAGGGTATGGATATTACTTAAAGTTTTTGGCTTGGTGGCCATGTATTTTTCTATTATACTACTGCCCCAAAATATTTATTGTTCTTCCACTGAAAAGAATTGCATAATGAGAATGGGGGATGAGAAGAGCATATCATCATGAAACTGACATTTGGTGGTAATCTTTTTGACATCATCTGGTGGTAAATAATACCACAAGAAGAAAGAAGACTGTTGGACGAAGCTTGGAAGCCACTGTCAATAATTTATAAAATGGTGTTCTTCTTCATATTTAATTTTATTAAGAACCTTTTTCAATAAATAAAGTATTTTTACCTTTTTATTCTCCTAGAACACTGTCTACATACAGTGCCTTATTTTGGTTTTAATTGACCTATTCTCTTAAGATATAAAGCCTCTGCGCAAATCTCAAAATAAAGCCTGTGGTTACACCTAAAATAATATTAAACACTTTCAATAGCTATAACTGATAAATAAGAATATCAGGAGAATAGAGATTCTAAGATAAAATTGCATTTTTCCTTTTTTTCTCCTTAGCCATGAGCCTTATTATATACCTCTATGGCGTTCCCAGCCACAATCTTCTGGTTTCAGACAGGAAATTTAAACTAGATATATTAATATTTAATTTCCCACATAAATTCAGCCCTTGAACTGATATAACAGCAACTTTAGTTCAATTGGCAGCAAATTGATCTTATTTAGGAGGTTCTTGGCTACAATATTTCCCTAAGATCATTAATTAGAGCTTCACCATACAAATGATGAAATTCAAATAGTAAGAAAATAGATTTGATTCGGATTTTTAGCTTTACATAATTGGGATGTAAGAAAGCCACTAAATAGCAATAGGTACACCCTGTTCAGGGTGTCCATGTTTAAGTGCTAATAATTCAATTTTGAGAATTGATATACAATCCACCTCAGTGCATGAAACTGATTTAGTATAAATAAAGCAACTAGTAAGTGCCATTGAAATATGGGATTTTCCAGTCCAGGTAATTGTGCATTAAATCAAAATAAAAGATAATAGTTGCATTGATATTTAGGAAATGTGATATTTACTATAGGCTTTTTCATGTTGAATTATGTTAATAAATGGAAAAATAAAGGATCTATCAATGTTAGTTATATTATCCGAATTGATGGTATTAAAAAGGGTTTACTATTTGATCCAACCACCAAGTTCAAGTAAGTACATGTAATTTCTGCTCAAAGTAAGCATAAACATACTAAGGGGGTCACTGGATCTTAAAAAGTATCGTCACCCACCCTTCCATAATATGACCTGCATGAGGTGGCATTTAAAGCTGAGGTCAAAGATAAAAAGGCTTAATATATAGTGCAGAAGGCTATCCCCAAATAAACTCTCAATAACTCAGTTCACATATACTATGGCCATAACCCATTTGATATTTCTCTAAAGATTACTTTACATATTTTAAAGCAATTTTAAAGCCTGCTTAATTAACACAACCATTTATAAAATGGTTGAAGACTATTATCTATGAGGGATTTTCCATGGCTGTTTAGAAAGATTATGCTGAAAATATCAAAAATACATTCTTGAAGGAACCATTTACCCTCCTGCGCCTTCTCAAACCTTGTTAAAAGCTCATGGGTTACCTTCTTTAACTTTATAATAAATGTAGACCCAGAGCCCATGAAGTTGTCAAACCATTGCGGGCTCATAGAGTTTTAATATGTCTTTTCAGTGGATTTTAAAATCCCATCTTAATATGACCCTACTCAAAGGGATCAAAATGCCAGGGTATCATTTATCCCATACCCATGGTGGCCCACAATATTGGGGTTATCCCCACATGGCAGTTTGGTGGGATATTCCCTGATATCTTCTTTGTGACCCTAGCCAGGAATGCCACCATTGCTTATGGTGCAACACCCTTGAACACCTTTACTGTAGCTTTACTACTTGAAAACAGATTTTTAACTGCCACCTAAGACTAAATCAAGCCAAAAAAGTTCACATGTAATTGCAGCTGCGATAATGCACTAACTCAATGGGTATCATTGTCCAGATAGTTTTATCTTAAAATTTGATTGCCTCAGATTGCATGATTAAAACTCAATCTAGATAAATGATCACTTCTAATTAAGGGTTTAAACTTGATCTAAAAGATGGAATACCCCTGCTGTTGGGGTACAAGCCAATTCTAAAAATCAACACCTCTACTTCAAAAGAGTATAAGATGACGCTGAATTAAAGGAGAACAAATTTAATTTAAGTTATTCTTATAATAAGTTCCTAGCAATTTTAGAAGATAATTGTTACTTCAACCTTCAATATATTTCTCCATTGGACTAAAGTAAATAACATATTTGTATGCAATATTTCTGTTGCCGCTTTTAATTGCAAATTTTAAAATAAATAACATTTAAGGAGCTTTACCTTACTTATAGATACTTAGTTTATAAGATAAAAACCTTACGCCAGGTCCTTGGATGCCTTGAACATTTTGTTAGATGATTGTATTTCTTATTTCTTATCCTGAAAAATTTCTTGTGCTTCCTTCCAGGTCTCCCTGAGTTCCCAGAGAACCTTGATACTGCGATGAGCAATAGTGACTTGACATCAGATACTCTTCCTACTGTGAAACTCCCCACCACAGTGAGTTGGAAATTAATGAGCATGTTGTAGAATCTTTTGCGTTAATTAATTTTTCTATAATCCATAGAGATGTACCTCACCTCCACTTCCAATGACCACTACCAGTTACAAGTCTTGGACTTCTCATATTCCATGCAACTCATGATTACCTGGGCCTTTGTCCCACATGAACACATAAATTAAAGACAAGAACTTGCTGTTCCAAATTCAATGATGGGTCTATTCTTTACTGCCTCTCAACGTTGAATAAGTTAGACTAAGATGCACTGAGTGAGACTTGCACCAATTAGTTCACCAATATTTATATTATTTATTGCATGTAGCAGGATTCTACTAATTAGAACTACTCCAGCATTTTCACCTATCCAAAACTAGGCATACTCAAATCTTTGAATTTTAAATTTCTGATTTAACTTTCAGTGGAGAGAATTGGAATGCAATGCTAAAAAATGTAACTCCTGAATGATATGCAATCTTTTTTAACTCTCCCTGATGAAGGGATATTAGATATGTCCATTATGAACTCTTTACCCACCTTAATGATCTTATAGTTTTTTTCAACTATCAGACTGGGCTTAGCACTAAAGAGGTTTAAATTTAAAAATTAAAACCTTCAGATAACTTATAAAGGATTACATCAGCTATGTTAAAAATTAACTGAAAAAACTGGGAAACACTGGATAATACTCAATTTTCTGTCTCTCCAGGGATGTCAGGTGAGCTTGAGCCTCCTGGAAGCTCTTGATTACCTGAATCTCCAAAACTTCCATGATTCCTGGAGCTTCTGTAAGTCCTTGTGCAGTGAACGCCCTGGTATGCTGGGCCAACCTGTAAGGAGAGTGCCTATTTCTCCAATTCCCAGTGAGGTCGTGCATGGTGCACAGCCACACCGCCAGGGAACTAGTCATCAGGGTTATGGTGAGAATAGCCCCACAGAGTGTTCTGGAGCTAGAGTAACACAGAGCAAGGGTGTACAACGCAGTATCTATTAATAGATAGCAAATCAATAACAATATTTGAGTGGACTATAAAAGGGAATCCATATCCAAGTGGTGTTTTGGGCTGGGGTTGATTGGGTGGCTCGGTCTGGAGGGGACCAAAGCGGCCCAGCTGTGCACAAGATGTGGTAGTTAATTTGGCGCAAATAAATTGGCTGACGTTGTTAGAGACCTCACTGAAGAGGTTTGCGCACAGGTTTGCCTAAGTTAACTTAAATTCAAAAAAAGTAATTGATTGGGGAGTTTTTTTTAAAAAAAGGTTGATTAACAAGGAAGGTTGGCCTCGAGAAACATACTCAAACGTTTTTGGGGAATCATCAATTAGTGAAAGTGGTGCAAAGCCCAAGTGCAACAATAATCACATGTTTCCATAATCCAGGGTACTATAGCTTGAGATTGACCAACAAGAATTATTTATTAAATACAAGGCCAACCTGAGTTAAAAGTTTCTAAGTTTGAACAGGTTTTGAAACCCCGTTCACTGAGCAAATAAATTGAACAAATTTGATTTAGAATGTAGCTGGTGCGTTTAACGCCCTGGCTGTAACGCCAGGACGAGCATCACGCATATTCCAGGACCAATCTGAGATTATCTGGCCTGTACCCAGCATTGGTCCAGGGTACGCTTAAGGTCAGGAAGGAGAAAATTTCACTTTTTCTGGCCTCCTGACGTGCAGCTTTGTCCTTGCTGCAGGTTCCAAAAATTATGTCATCATCAAATCATGACATTACCCTCTCATTCTTTTGGGTCTCCATCCCCCTCCAAGGGCTTGCGCCAGGGAAAAGTTCTTGTGGGCTGGGGCCAACTCCATAGTGGCAATGGTTTGCTTCTACTGAGATCCAGCATCCTGGGGGAAACGCTTGTGGAAAACTTCAATCAAGTCTTGGGCATGTGCGAAGTCGCGTGCTGGTACCCAACTTTTTTCTGCTGCATCAAATCCCTTCCAGGATACTAGGTACACACGCCTTCTTTTTACTTATCAGTAGGGCACTATCTCCTCCAATCCCAATCCAGAGCCCCATCCACAAGATAAGCCTCCAGGGTCTCCAGTAGGGGGCCCTCAAACAACGAAATCTTGCTTTTATGAAAGATGAAAATATACGGAAAAAGGGGGAGATCCAACTGGTATGAGGCGTGGCTCACCTTTCTGACAACGCGGTAAGGGCCAATCTTCTTTGGTCCCAGCTTTTTACATGGATGCTTGATAGGGATGTTTCGAGCATAAAGCATCATGAGATCACCTTCCTATTGCGCTGGACCCACCCATCTCTTTCTATTGATGTTATCTTTATAAACTTTCAATTTCACCTCCAAATTTGTGGAGATCCCCTGGTATAATTTCTTGATAGTCTTAGAAAAGTCCATCACAGCTTCAACTTTAGATCCACAACTGGGCTCCATTTTACTGGCGGTTTAAATTAATGGTTGGCAAAAAAGGGAACAAATCATAGACGCATGTTGAGTGTTATTGTAGCTAAACTGGGCCTTGGGAAGATGAGAAACCCAATCTGAATGATCCACAGCAGTGTAACACTGCAGAAACTGTTCTAAACACTGGTTCACTCGTTCAGCTGCCCATCTGATTGGAGATAATAGGTAGTTAATTGGCAGGCGAATTTGAAGAGTTTTACACAACTATTCCAAAAAATGGAGGTAAACTGGGGTCCCTGGTCACTAATGATTTCTTGAGGAACCCGTGAAGAGCTAACACATGAGAAACAAAGAGCTTAGCTATATCAGCCGCGGTTACTGTGGTTCTGCAGGGAATAAAGTGGGAAAACTTTGTAAAGCGGTCCACCACTATCATGATGGCTTCATAGCCATCAGATACAGTTTATTACATTGTAAAATCCACCAATAAAGAAGGATAAGGCCCTTAAGCCTTTTTAACTGGTACCAACAAATTCACTAGTGGCTGAAAATTCGGTTTTATTTGGTTGCAAACCAGGCACTCTTTAAAATACCTGGCCACCTACGTGGCTAACCCCTTCCAATTGTAAATGCGTCAAGTTAGCTCTAGAGTCTTCGCCTTCCCAGAATGACTAACAGCTATTCTGTAATGCTGATCCCTAATGATTTCCAGGTGAAGTGGTCTGATGGGAACCCAGAGGCGTCCCTAAAACCACACCATCTCATCCTTCACGTGGTAACCTCTAGTAAAGTCCTCCTGATTCAAAGCGCTCCTGGCAAGGGCCATTACCTATTTGGCCAACAAAGGCTGTAAAAGAACCACCTTTATGAACATACCATATTCCTCCATGGTTTCCAGAGGAGCAAGCGCTGGCCCATGGGCCAAGGGAGAGGGAAACTTGAGACACAAATTTACCCTGCGGAATCATAAAATGGGTAATATGCACCTCTACCTCTTCAAGATCTGGAGCTAATGCAGGGTTGCAGCTCAAAAAGTCCTCCAAACCATTCTCCTTGCCCTTAGAAAACTCATAGGAAAACACAAATTGGGCTAGGGTCTCAGGCCACCGGGTTTGCTGTGGGGCCAAGGCATGAGGGGCGTGGTAGTACAACAAGGCACGGTGATCTGTACATATGTATAAAAGTTAGGATGAGCCAAGCAAATGATGACGCCAATAAGTCAGCGCCTCAACCACTGCTAATAACTCTTTGTCATATATGGTGTAGTTTAACACAGGTTGAGACAACATCAAGAAAAATATCCCTCTGGATGCTCTATTCCATCCTCGCCTACCTTTGATAAGGCAGCCGCTATGGCAAAGTTGGGGACATCAGTGGACAAAATGAACTCCTTTTCTGGATCTATATGGCGAAGGATGGACGTGAACAACTGGGTGCACTTTAGCTCCACTAGACTTATGCAGGGAAGCTGCCACCTCAGAAAGATTAGGCGTGAATTTCTTAATAAATGTCTTGTCCCCAAAAAAATTCCAAACTTTTGACCAAAGTTGGGTTGGATACTCACAAATCTCCTTCTCCTTGTCTGGAGTTGACATTTGTCCTTGTTCAAACACGACGTTGCCCAGGAAGGTGACCTGGGACTTGAAATATTCACACTTACTGATTTTCAGCGTAAGTTTGGTTTCCTTTAACCTCTACACCACTTGTCAAAGATGTAATGCATGGGAATAATGATCATGGGAGAAACTAGAATAACATTCATGTAGGCCTCAGCGCACACGCCCAGCAGGTCCCAAGGCCACATCTATATGACGTTGAAAGATAGCAGGTGCATTTTTAAGCCCAAAAACATAACCTGAAACTGTATATTCTTTTTGGGTTCAGAATGCTGTAAATCACTTCTGGACCTCCTTTATCCAGATCTTATTGAACGCATTTAAGCAATCCAGTTTAAAGAAGACTTGGGCCTTCTCCACATAAAAATTAATCTGAGTGTCCAATGATAAGGGATGTAAATACGGTACTGTGAAATTCTTTAGGTTTCCATAATCTATGCATGGTGTCATGGGAGGGGATCCCAGACCCCATCCGTTTCATCCTGGAAATGCCCACGCAGCAGCATTCAAGGTGGGCAACCTTACCAGACAGACTTAGGCACAGGCGAGGTGAACCTTTTCTCATCAAATCTTGGATATGCCCATGCGGCGGCAAACGGAGTGATGAGGCCAGACTGTCACTAATATGAGTTCCCCTATCACAAACCTAAACCCGAAAATATCAGGTAAGTGAGGCGCAACACCTCAAAAGAACTTTATTTTTATTTTAAAAATAATAAAAGACCGAACTGGAGGGGACCAAGGCCAAGACTTAGAATTCCAACTTGGAATTTGAGAAGGTTGGGTTTGACTTTTATAAAGTAACTTCCGAGGAGCCTCTCCAATTCATTCCTTAAGCCTGCCAAGCTTAAGGAATGGTCAGAGCAGCTCAGCCCAGCCCTCCGAGTCTGACCACCCACTCCACCATACCCAACAATTCTGATTGGTTTGGTTTTGAATTAACCAAATGAACCAATTGGAATGTAACATTTGGAAATTCATCCTTTCAGATGATTTCCATTCGTTACATCACCCCCGCTAAAATGGCCCTCCGGGGGCAGAGAGCCACCATTTTGGGAGTAAATCGTCGGCAAGAGGTCTTCCCAGGGCGAGTCACCTCGAGCCCCAAGAAGGATCCTCTTGAGGGGAAATGGGGGGGACAGAAACTGGAAACTGGGCTGTTGGAGTAAGCCCCAACAGGTAAGGACATTTGTACCCAACACCTGGCCAAATCACCACCTCCCAGAGGCTACCACTAGGAATGGCCTTCCCATCCCAACTGGGAAGGCGCTTTCCCCAACGATAGCCCCAGAAGGCGCGAAACAGCGCTGGCCATGGGCCATCCCCTTTGCGCTGTCAGGCCTGAGAATGGCCTTCCCATCCCGACCAGGAAGGCGCTTTCCTCAGTCCTGCTGGCAGTGGGGTTGACCCCATGGCGCTGGTGCCAGGGTGAATATCCTCCCCTTTTGGGACTTTCCAGGGTTGAGGGAACCTGCTGGGAACAGGTGCCCTCAGACACGGCTGCTGGAATCAGCAGGAACCTGAAATTTGGCAGACCCTCAAATTTCATTGACGTCGCAGGGCTGGCCATCGGTCGCTGGGTTGGCCCAGCGCCAGTTTACTCAACAGCTGGGACAAAATGGAAATCCTCTGAGGGACAGGACCACCTCCAACCAGAAGCAAAATGAAGTTGGAATAATGTCACGGGTGGGGATCCCAGACCCCATCCGTTTCATCCTGGAAATGCCCACGTGGCGGCATTCCAGGCGGTCAACCTAACCAGACAGACTTAGGCACAGGCGAGGTGAACCTTTTCTCATCAAATCTTGGATATGCCCATGCGGCGGCAAACGGAGTGATGAGGCCAGACTGTCACTAATATGAGTTCCCCTATCACAAACCTAAACCCGAAAATATCAGGTAAGCGAGGCGTGACACCTCAAAAGAACTTTATTTTTATTTTAAGAATAATAAAAGACCGAACTGGAGGGGACCAAGGCCAAGACTTAGAATTCCAACTTGGAATTTGAGAAGGTCAGGTTTGACTTTCATAAAGTTGCTTCTGAGGAGCCTCTCTAATTCATTCCTTAAGCCTGCTGAGCATAAGGAATGGTTGGAGCAGCTCAGCCCAGCCCTCCTAGTCTGACTACCCACTCCACCATACCCAACAATTCTGATTGGTTTGGTTTGAATTAACCAAACGAACCAATCGGAATGTAACATTCAGAAATTCATCCTTTTGGATGATTTCTGTTTGTTACACATGGGCATAAAGTACCATCAGCTTTCTCTACAAAGAGAAGTGAAGAGCATACTAGGAGGTATGCTTTGAGTTTTAAAAGCCCCAAGGGGCTCCTAGTGTGAGAAACTATTTTGGGATGAAGGCCTGGGGTACTGCCCCACCACACTAGGGTTTCGCGAACCTAAGCACCACTTAAATGTGGGCCTGATCGCTATTGGAAGTAGCTCACGTTACCTCTAAACTGACATATTCCCGCCCTGTTAAGTACTGGGCAGCTCTTCTGCACCAGCCGATTCAGGCCATATTCCTCTCATCCCCCTTTGTGGGGGACAAGACCAAATGACCCCCAGGTTTAAGGCCCCTGAGATGGTTGAAGCTGAAGTCCTGTTTTGTCACCTGCTTTTTTTTTAGCGGAGTTATGCTCTCAGGCCCCTTTTTGTCCAGGAAGCCTTAGAGTCCTTTTAGATCAGCCTTAATTTTCTTGCATGATACATTTCACTACCAGCTGGCTCATGCTGACTGAACCAGCAGCTAGCTGAGCTTCAGGCCAACTCGGCAAACTGCAGCATTTATTGTAGGCAGGTGCACAAAAGCGCAGCCAACCAGGATTGTCCCTCCCTTGTCCTGGGGTCCAAATCCGCGCAACCCCAGCTCGTGGGGAGGCCGTTTGACAGGCGCCCTGCCCAATTCATATCCCCCTTCCTGCATGTATTTTCCCCTCAGGAAGTGGTAGACACCCTCAAGAACAGGATGGACAGTCATCATTACCATCACACTTCTTTCAGGCCACTACAGGACCCGACCAACGTGCCTCTCTGGATTCTGGTGTTAGCTACTCGCCCATGTTTCCACAGGATTTTTCTGGTTGTGCCATGCAGAGGCCCCAGCTTACCCTAACTAGCCCACCATCTGGAAGGTATGCTGAATTATCGCGCCTTTGACTAACTGTTCATTAACCCACACATCTAATGCCACTTTCTTACATACAGTTGAAGGGTAAATTGGGGAAAATATATGCACCAGATCAACGGTGAGATTGAACTCACAATCAACTCTGAATGAGCTTGTAGTACATTGGCTGTGCCGCGCCAAACTAAGATTCCAACCCCTCCAAACAGGAAGTTAAGGAGTACCTCTAGAGAGGGCTTCAGCAACAGAGCAAGACTAATCGTGTGGATATTAAGCCAGTGGGCCAAATCTCCCTGAGAATTAGCATCAGACGAAGGGATAACTAATTTTATGACCATTCTTGAAAGTTAAGGGCAAGCTATTGTCTTTCAAGTTAGTTCTGACTTCAAACTATCGCCACCACTCTAAACCTTGTGTAATATTTATAAGAGGTAAAATATAGTTTGGAAGTGGTCTGCCAAATGGTATTTTCCAAATTTATAATCCACTAACCCAAGAACTTTCAGCGTGGAATACCTTGGTAAGCCCCTCCCCAAACCATACCAACTGGCAAGTAACTCAGCTCAAGGTAGTCGGCTAGGTCTTGGTCTATAGAAATATCAGAGGCACCTTTATTTACCAAAATTGTTGTTCTGATTTTCCCTAAAGGGGATCAAAGAGTAGCAGTCAGTAAAAATATCCAGAATGGTCCTTTATTCTTAGCAGACAATGCCAACACTTCACCATAAAATTCTTTTTCAAGCATAAGAATGCCTATAGGACATGTTTCCACATCATAGAATGGAGAGTGATAGTTGGATACTCTTACTACTGAGGTCAGATATTCCACCAAATCTTCAGCAATTGCATAAACATTTTTATATTAAAGAAGTAATTCCTTTCCCACCGTCTGTGTTCTGCGGATCATGGTAGGGGTCAAGCTTGGGTTCTCTGTGGTGATCTTGTATAATGAAATGAGTTCTAAATTAGAGCCACAAGAGATAATACATGACTCTTTTTTGTATAAGGAATTGGCATTATAAAACGCGTTTTGGGACGCAAATAATCCCATATTCATTTGGGCGGTGGGTTGTGCATCGTTATCAAAGGATATCACCACCAGGCCCTTTGCAATGATCCTTCCTGCACCATCCAAACGCGGTGCCAAGAAAAAATCATTTTAATTATATTAGTTTCGTCAATTTTGATGGAAAGTTGTAGAATCATGATTAGGCTTCCAAAACGTCCAAATCCACCAGGTATGAGCAAAAAGGGCGTGCACTTCTTAGTTAGAGGTAGCAAAAGTAACACCAAGATGCACTAACCATTGGAAAAATGAGAAAATTGTAGTGAGCCCACTGCAGCTGTGACCAACAGTTGGAGCACCCAATTCACTTTGCAAAAGTTCCACACGGATAAATCTGGTGCATGTAAAAAATAGGTTGGTCAACTAATGTAAGAAGAGTGTCTATAAATCTCCCATTCCCAGTGAGGTGGTGCATGGTACACAGCCACACCTCCAGGGAACTAGTCATCAGGATTATGGTGAAAATAGTCCCACAGAGTGTGCTGGAGCTAGAGTAACACAGAGCAAGGGTGTACAACGCCGTATTTATTAATATTAAATCAACAACAAGACTTGGGTGGACACCAAAGGGGAATCCTTATTCAAGCTTGATATGGGCTGGAGTGCTTGGGTGACTCGGTCTGGAAAGGACCAGGGCGGCCCAGCGGTGCATCAGATGGGGTGGTTAATTAGGTGCAAATTAAATCGTCTGAAGTGTTAGAGACCTCCCCAAAGATTCCACGCGCAGGTTCGCCCAAGTTAACATAAATTTAAAAAAATGTAAATAAACGCAGAAAATTTTATTAAAGGAAGTCAACCAACAAGGAAAGTTGGTCTCATGGAATCATACTTAAACATTTGGAGGGGGTTTCATTGATTGGTGGAAGTGGTGCTAAGCCCAAGTGCACCAATAAGCGCACACTTCCATTGGCCAAAGTACTATAGCTTGAGATTGACTAAACTTTATTTATTGATTAAAAGCAAGGATGACCCATGTTAGTAATTTTTTAAATTAACAGGCTTTAGAACTCCATTTGCTGTGCAACTGAATTAACTGTTGTAATTTAGAACAAAGCGGATGCGTTTTAATACCCTGCTGTAATTCCAGGATGAGAACTACGCACATTCCCAGGATTAATCTGGACATATTTGGCCTGTACCTAGCGTTGGTCCAGGGTATGCTTAAGGTCAGGGAGGTCTGAAAACTTCACATTTTTGGCCTCCTGGCGTGTAGCTTTGTCATTGCTGTTGGTTCCCACAATCATATCATAATCAATCCATGACACAACCAGGCCCCCTGGGTCTCTAAAGCCTAGTAATAGGTCAGGGATTCTAGAAGATAGATTTAACTCTTATTAGAGTAAGTGCAACTTTTAGACACCTATTTAGGAAGCGTCACTAAAAAGATTAAACTTACCCAAGATGAGGAGCCTTTTAAATGTGAACGTCCTTTATCTGCACATCATGGACAAATTTAAGCCTTATCAGACTTACCTTTCTCTGTACAAGGGTTGTAACAGCAAATCCTCATTATTGGAAGTGTCAACTTGAGCTTAAAGAGACAACCTCTAGTTTAAAAAATAATGTTAGGCGATTGACCCAGATCTTTTATTTAAAACGGTCCTTCATTCTGCACACAAGAAATAAACCTTGTTCTTATAAATCTGAATGAACAGCATTATTAATTAGATGTATTCAACCACATGACTATCCTGGTGTGAAGCATCCCAGGATGATGTGTACCTCCTACATCCATCCTTGTAGTTAACCCACCAACCCCTCTGAACTACTACTTTAAGCCCTCTTTTGAGGAGAAATATGTTCTGTGAGAAGGAAGTGTTTTCCTTCCTGTACTGTACAAGAATGCTTTGGAGATAGCTATCAATCATCAAAGCTAAATTATCTAAGAGACTGTCTAGCTGAGTTGCCTAATATATCATGGTCCCACGCTAATTGAATTGTTACATCTGGGCTGATGCTAAGACTACTCTACTCAAAGAGTTTTGTCATGGTTAATGACATCATTGAGGGACCAACTGCCAGGATAAGGCTGGACACCAGGAATTAAAAAAGATCAAGATTTAAGACCGCCCTGACTTAAGGCATACCTTGGACCAACGCTGGGTGCAGGATAGATATGCCTAAGTTGGTCCAAGGGGAAGTGCATGGTGCCCAGCCCTGCATTATATCAGTGGCGTTAAAGCACACAAGTTATCTTCAAAATAATGTTGGCTCAGTTCAGTTGTTCAAAGAATGGGGGTTCAAACCCATTCAAACTTTCAACATTTCCAATCAGGATGGCTCAGCCTGCAATTAATAACTCAAGTCCATTTAAAGTCAAGCTATAGTACCCTGAGTGATTTTAGAGTGCGCCGATTGGTTCATTTAGGCTTCGAACTCTTTTTTCCAATTGACAACTCACCTCACCTTTTTAGGAGTATGGTTCTAAAGACCTACTAAAATTGGTCATCTTGCTATCAATCAAATTCCCATTAGTTTACAATTTATTATGGTAAATTAGGCGAACCTGTGCACAGACTTCTTCAGTGAGGTCTCTAACAACGTCAGCTGTTTTAGTTTCACAAAATTAATTACTGAATCTGGCGCACTGCTGGTCTGCCCTGGTCCCCTCCAGAAGAAAGCACTTAAGCACTCTAGCCTGGATCTCTGCTTGGTTATGGACTCCCCTTTGGGGTTCACCCAAATCTTGTTGTTGGTTTGCTATCTATTAATATACCGCGTTATACACATTTCCCTGCGTTACTTTGGCTCTAGCACCCTCCATGGTCCTATGCTAACCATCATACTAACAACTGGTTCCCTTGAGGTGTGTCTGTGTATCTTGCACCACCTCGCTGGGAATGGAAGAGTAACAGATACTCTCCTGACATTAAATGATTCATCTATTTTTTATATGCACTAAAATTATTCATGTGGGCCTTTTTCAAAGTGTGATTTGGGTGCACCAGCTGTTGGTACGGCCGCAGGTGGGCTCTCTACCGTTTTCTCATTTTGCTGATGGTTGGCGCATCTTAGCATTATTATTGCTAACTCCAACTGGGGAGTACCAAACTTCATGCTCGTACCTGGTGGACTCTGATGTTTCATGATTCAAGTTTCGTGATTCCCTGACTTTCCATAGAAATTAATGAAACCAAAATAATTAAAATGATTTTTTCTTGGCACTGCGTTTGGATGGTACAGGTGGGATCATTTCAAAGGGCCTAGTGGTGATGGCCTTGAATAACAATGCACAACCCGCCGCTCAAATGGGTATGGGGTTGTACAAATTCCAAAACGCGTTTTATAATACCTAATCCTTATACAAAAACGAGCCAAATATCATCTCATGTGGCTCTAATTTGAAAAACATTTCAGTATGCCAGATCACCCCAGAGAACTCAAGCTTTACCCTTACAATGATCCGCAGACTGCATGCGGTGTAAAAGGAGTTGCTTCATCAATATAACAATGTTTAAACAATTTTTGAAAATATAGTGGGATATGTGACCTCAGTAGTAAGAGTAGCCAACTATTACTCTTCATTCTATAATGCAGAAATATACCCTGGAGGCATTCTTAAGCCTAGTGTAGAGCTTTTTTTGGGTAAGTGTTGGCATTGTCTGCTATGAATAAAGGACCATTCTGCATATTTTTTGCTGACTGCTACCCTTTCATCCCCTTTAGGGAAATAAGAACAACAATTTTGGTGGATACAGGAGACTATGAGGTTTTTATTGACCAAGACCTGGCTGACTACCTTGTGTTGAATTACTTGCCAGGTGGTATGGTTAGGGGAGGGGCTTAGCAAGGTATTTCCACGCTGAAAGTTCTGGGGTTAGTGGATTATAAAGTTGGCAAATGCCATTTAACTGACCGCTTCCAAACTATCAAAAACTTCTTATATCTATTACTTAAAGTTAGATTGGTGGCGAAAGTTTTATGTCCAGAACAACTTGAAAGACAATAACTTGTCCTTAACTTTGAAGAATGGTCGTGTATAGTTACCTCTTTGTCTGGAGCAAACTCTTAGGGAGATCTGCCCCATTGACCCAATATCATACTCTTAGTCTTGTTCCATTGCTGAAGTACTATCTGGAGGTACCCTTACCTTCCTGTTTGAGGATCTGGAATCTTCATTTGATGTTGCCTCAGCTAATGTACTACCAGCTCATTCAAAGTTTGATTGCAAGTTCAAAACTCACCATTGATATAGTGCGTATACCTTCTCGCATCTACCCTTTGACTGTACGGGAGGAAGCGGCCTTTGATGTGTGGGTTACAGAGCAGATAGATAAAGACGCGGTATTTCAATGTACCTCCTTGGTGTGCTCTTCACTTCTCTTTGTAGAAAAGTCAGATGGTACTTTATGCACAGTTGTAGACTATGAGAATCACAACAATGTCACAGTACCAGACTTGCAACCCATCCTGTTGGATTCTCAAATTGTTCAATATGTGAGAAGGTGAAAGACTTCTCCAAATTGGACTGCCTAAATGCATTTAATCAAAGCCAGACCCAGAAGGGCCAAGAGTGGCTAACCACTCCGCACCTGAAAAGGAATTTCCCAGTTTTGAGTCATGCCCTTTGGGCTGAAAAACGCACCAGCTATCTTTCAACGCCGTATAGGTGCATCTTTGGGGACCTTCTGGGTGTTTGTGCGGCAGCTTACTTGAAAAATTTCTGGTGTTGTCCCCAATCAAGAGTCCCACTCTATAAACTTTCAGCAAGTGGTGGAGAGTTTGAGAGTTGCCAACCTTAGGCTGAAAATCAATAAGTGTTAATTATTCATGTCCCAGGTCACTTTCTTGGGTAACGTCATGTTTGACTAAGGTCACTTGATAATTTTAGACAAGGAGAAAAAAAATTCACAAGTGGCCCACCCCAACATTAATTAAGGAATTAAGAGTTTCTTTGGGATGCAGTGCCCTTAAGAAATTCACACCAAATCTTTCTGAAGTGGCGGCGCCCCTATATTAGGCGAGTGATGAAAAAGTGCCTAAGTGGCCCCAACTCTGCAGGCAACCTTCTAAGCGGTAAAGTGCACCCTGTTGTCCACATCTATCCTTTGCCATGTTGACCCCAAAAAGGAGTTTATTGAGGCTTCTGATGACACTAACTTCGCCATAGCGGTGGCCCTATCAAAAGGAGGCGAAGATGGACTAGAGCATCTGGTGGGATATTTTCCAGGAAGATGTATCTGCCTGAGTTAAACTATGCCTTATATGATACTAAGTTATTAGCTTTGCTTGAGGCGCTGACTTATTGGCGTTATCACTTGCATGGAACATCCCAACCCTTGCGCATATGCACTGACCACTGTGACTTGTTGTACTACCGTGAACCTCATGTCTTAACCCCCACGGCAGACCCGCTGGCATGAGACCCTTGACCAATTTGCATTTCCTTATGAGTTTACAAAGGGTAAGGAGAATGGTTTGGCGGATGTATTGAGCCAAAACCCTGCACTAGCTCCCAATCCTAAGGAGGTAGATTTACACAACACTCCACTTGATGATTCCGTCAGGTAAGATTGTGTCTCAGCTTCCATTTCCCTTGGCCCACAGGCCAGCGCTTGCTCCTCTGGAAAAGTGGAAATATGGTATGTTCAAAAAAATTAGTACTTTCACAACTGTTGTTGGCTAAGTATACTATGGTCCTCACCAAGAGTAAGTTGATTCAAGAAGAAATTTCAGGGAGGTACCACGTTAAGGACGAGATAGTGTGGTTTCAGGGTGTCTCTGGGTTCCCGCAGGACCCCTTTAACTGGAAATCATCTGGGACCATCATGACAGAATCACCGTTGGTCATCCTGGGAAGGCGAAGACTCCGGAGCTAATTTTCTGCACTTAAAATTAGAAGGGGTTAGCAGCGCAGGTTACCAGGTATTGTAAAGAGTGCCTGGTCTGCAACCAAATGAAGCCAAACCTCCAGCCCCTCTCAGGGTTGTTGGTGCCAGTTTAAAAGGCGAAGGGCTTTGGACTTCCTTATAAGTGGATTTTATTGTAGAGTTACCTGTTTCTGAAGACTATGACGCCATCATGGTAATGGTGGACCGTTTTACAAAGGTCGTCCACTTTATCCCTTTTAAAAACCATTAACAGCAGCAGAGATGGCTAGGATCTTTGCGTCACACGTGTTTCCTTTTCATGAGGTTCCACAAGAGATAATAAGTGATCAATGGCCCCAGTTTACCAATGTCTTTTGAAAAGAGCTGTATAAGACTCTTCAAATTCGCCCCTGCTATTCAACTGCCTATCATTCCCAAACAGATGGGAAGATTGAACGGGTGAACCAGTGCCTTTAACAGTTCTTGCGGTGTTACACTGCCGCAGATCATTCAGATTGTGTTTCTTTTCTCCTCATGGCCCAACTCAGTTATAACAACACCAAGCATGCATCAATCAGTCATTCTTCCTTTATCACTAACTATGGCTTCAACCCCGCCTTCAACATGGAGCCCATTTGTGGATCCAATATGGAAGATGTGGTGGACTTTGTGAAGACAGTTAATAAAGTCACTAGGTGGTGAACACCAGTTTGGATGCGGCCATGAAAGATTACAAGGAGATCGCTGATGGTAAGCGATGAATTGGGTCAGCGCACAAGGAAGGAGATATTGTGATGCTGGATTATAAAATTATCCTATTTAAGCAACCTTGCAAAAAACTGGAATTGAAGAGGTTTAGGCCTAACTGCGTTGTCAGAAAGGTAGGCCACGCCTCATACCAGTTGGTTCTCCCCCATCATTCCAAATCTTTTTCAGTCTTACATGAAAGTAATACTACGTTGTTTGAGGGCCCCCCACCAGAGAATTCTGAGGCTTATCTAGTAGATTGGGCGCCAGAATGGGATTTGGAAGAGAAAGTAGCCTCCTATCAGGTAAGAAGAAGACTTGAGAATCTTGTATCCTGGAAGGGATTTGACACAGCGTAAACATGTTGGGTTCTAGTGAGTGACTGCGCCATTGTCCAAGATCTATTGAAGCATTCAACAAGCATTTACCTGAGGCTGCACGATCCAAGTCCAAGAAAGCCATCTCTGCCTTGAAGTTGGCCCCTTTCTCACAAGAACTTTTCCTTGGCGAATGCCCCTGAAGGGAGGGTGGAGTCCAAAAAGGGTAGAGGTAGTCATGTTTACATGACTTCATTGAGGGAACCAACTTCCAAGATAAGGCGGGCGTCAAGAGTCAAAAAAGTTCAAGGTACAAACCTTTCTGACTTAAGGCATTCCTTGGACCAACGTTGAGTGCAGGCAAGACTTGCCCAGGTTAGTTCAGGTGAAGTGCGTGATGCCCAGCCTTGCATTACAACAGTGGCGTTTAAAAAGCATTAGTCATCTTCTTAACAATGATGGTTTATTTCAGTTGCTCATAGAACGGGGGGTCTAAAACCCGTTCAAATTTCACCATTTAAAAATCAGGATGGCTTAGCTTGCAATCAATAACTTGAGTTCATTTGATCTCAAGCTATAGTACTCTGGAGGATGGTAGGATGCGCTGATTGGTTTTTAGGCTTTGAACTCTTTCCCCAATTAACGACGCGCCTCGTTTTTTTTAAAATATGATTCTAAAGACCAACTTTCCTCATAGTCATCTTCCTATTAATAAAATTCCCATTAGTTTACGGTTTACCATGGTAACTTGGGAGAACCTGTGCGCAGACCTCTTCAGTGAGTTTCTAACAAAGTCAGCTGTTTTAGTTTCAAAAAATTTAAAATTACATCTGGTGCACCGCTGGGTTATGCTGATCCCCTCCAGACCAAGGCAACTAAGCAATCCAGCCTGGATATCTTTTGGTTATGAACTCCCCTTTGGGGTCCACCCAAGACTTGTTTTTTTCTACAAAACTAATATATACCGCGTTGTACACCCTTTCCCTGTGTTACTTTGGCTCTAGCAGTCTCCGTGGTGCTATTCTC
The DNA here is from genome assembly GCA_022478985.1 of Massospora cicadina. Taxonomy (NCBI): domain Eukaryota; kingdom Fungi; phylum Entomophthoromycota; class Entomophthoromycetes; order Entomophthorales; family Entomophthoraceae; genus Massospora; species Massospora cicadina. The sequence continues at coordinate 41,577 of JAKSZP010002880.1, read as the reverse complement.
ACCATCATACTAATGACTAGTGCCAGGATCACGGGTTAAGACCATGTTCTTTCTGTTATTTGAGGGCCAGATGACCCAAAGTTTGAGGGTGTTGGTTACTGACTTGAGTTTGCTTCTCTTGGTCAAAAAATCTTGTTTAAAATCCAGATTCAAGTCTGGTTTGGTAAATTCCAAATAAATACAATTTTCACTTAAAATTTTGAAAAGGGGAGAAAAAACGTAACATATATTACTCAATACCAGCTTTTTAAGGGTGATTGGACAGGTTTATCAGGGAAAATATAAGCCTCCCAAGCCTAGATCTAATAAGATAAACAAATCAGGGATTTTGTGCAAGATCAATATCTCAGTTGATCTGATTGAGCTCGTCTCATAGCTCAGGTTTGAACCCCAAGGTTGGGTGGCTCCGAGGGAGCATGATTTGGTTTTATTGGTTGGGGTTGATCACCAATTTTGATCATAGTCAACTTTTGTCAGAGATAATGCCTGATAGAAGTATGTGTTTTTAAATTGAATTGGGATTGATCTCCGACTTCAATAGCTGTCAACTTTCGTTGGGGAATTTCCCTGACAGAAGTTTAAGCTTGGTGGATGGTTCAGGATCAATTCCTATTATCTGATGTATCCAAATCCGCCATTTGGATGGGAATCTTGACAACTGGTTCCCTGAAGGTGTGGCAGCGTATCTCGCAACACCTTGTTAGGAATGGGAGAGTTACAGATACTTTTCTGACAAGCTTGGAAGTATTTTAACCTTGGCTAATCAAAAATTAGGCTACATGAGGATTAGCCTTGATTGAGGAAAATCTATCAATGAGTTTGCCTTAAGCTTTTTACCTCAACGCTAATACTTTAGTTTCTGGGTGTCAACTCACCTTGATGCATAACATCTGCTTTATCTGCGTTACAAGACATTTCACAATATCCAGTTGTATCTTAAGGCGTTTTAGCACAACCTTACCTTGCTGCTTCAAATTAGGGAGTACTTGTGGAGAATTCTCCCAATCTCTTTAAGACTTTTTGGAACTTCTTGTTTGACCCCTGAATCTTGGTTCAAAGTTCTATCTTTGAAGAGTCCTGAATCTCCTACCACTTGCAAGTATTGTATTTGGTAACCACTTACTGTATTGACCCAAACATAAAGAATATCCATTTTGTCAATATAAACTAACAGGGAGTTGGCAGAGCCTCCAATAAAAGAAATAATAAATTTAGACTATAAAGATTTTCATCTAATTATAAGAGCGCTTACTCAAGGAAGCAAAAAGCCCTAGAATGAAAAATGGGGCTCTCTTAAAAGTTGAGGATGCTTATATACTGAACGTTGGATATCACCAGCACAGCACTAGGATGAAAAAAACCAAAGTATTAGAAATTCCAGCATAGCCATTAAAATAGAATTCAGCCTTGATGAACTCATTAAGGTGCAGCTGAGAGATCCAGCGCCACACAACAAAGAATAGATGATTGAAATTGGCGCAGGGGTGTTGTACTTCAGGTGCACAGTATCAGCACACAAAAAGACTAGGTATTGTTTGATGACAGTAACCTGGGTAAAAATGATATAAGAGAACGCCTTATTATTAACAATCGATTTCCTATTATCAAAAAAAGAAACACCATATTAATAAATACTGCCAATGTCTCTTGGTTTGCTAAAGTGATCTTTTCAGGCTGGGTTTAGCTTTTTAGGCGAAAAGATCTCTTTTACAGATGTTAATTATGCTTAGATATGCTCTTAACCAGAGTCCTTATTGGCGTATTTCATGGGCACAAAGAGGCATCTAAAATTGGTAGACTAAAGGCATAATTTTAAATTAGGCTAGGAAACAAATGACTAGGGTTCAGGGGAAATTCCATAGTAGGAGCAATATGCTTATTTTCGTCAAGATACCAGCGGATGGCGCATAACAAAAAATTGGCTTATTACCAAATATTTTATGCCAGCATGTGTTAAGGTAAGATAATACAATCAAAATAATATAGTATGCGGTATGACAACTGAGGCCACAGGCTTCAGTGATTAGTAAATTAAGGAAATGACAAGTTTGGAAGTGGAGATTAAATATTGGATCTACTTATCATATCTAGTGATGAAGACCCTCCATTGGAATATAAAGTTGGGGGCCATGGGGCGAGATAATTATAATATGTGATCAAACTCATATCTATTTATTAATTAACATATAAAATTAAGGAAATTTTACATAACCAGAGGGTTTCCTAAACTAATTGCAACATTTAACCCACTTGACAAAAATCATGAAACAAAGATAGGTGGGGGCAAATAAATTATTGAGAACTTGCGTCTGCTAATCCAGAATGCTTCTGATACTTCTTTAGAAACTTAGCTTGCACTAAGTATCAAGGTGACCTTTAATGGAATCCTTCAAAGTATAGGTATCAGTAGATATTTTTATTGATGACTCAAGAGCTCCTTTCAATTGTGCTCCAGTTTTGCTAGTCCATCCAAACCTATATTTATTATAATATAAAACCATATCCCCTACAGAAAAATTTGGTAAGGCTTACCTGTCTTCATTATCACGTTTATAAGATCTTACTTTATAAGTCAGCGCATTAAGATATGTTGATCTTTGTAGCTGGGCTAATGTCTGCATAAATATTTCTGTATATTTGTGGGACTCATATTATCTTGATGAACATAAGAATATAAAATTGGGGAAGCGTCGGTTTCTTCTCATTAAGTAAGCAAATGGGGAGTTCCAGTTACTTTTATTGAAAAAAGATTTATAGAAAAAAAATGGTGAAAGGTATGAAATTATTCCAATTGGATGCCCTGGCCGTGATTATCTTGCTTTGAATCACAATGAGGAATTATTTACTCATTCCACAGTGCTGTTAGTCTCAGGGTGAGTGATGAAGATAACACACTTCATATACCCATCAATTTATTGAGGTGAAAAATAATGTGGGGAACGGATCTTTCTTTCGCTTTGATACCTAAATCAAAGACAACTTCTGATTTTTATTAAAATACAAAACACAACTGCTTGATCAAGCCAAAGCTTACCAATGTCGATGCAATTGATGCCTGCTGCCCCAGCCTGGGGTGGTGATGCGCCGCCATCTGGAATCTTTCAGCCGCCGCTAAAGTGCGCCCAGGCTGGCTCTTCTAGACTACCAACACTACTGGGCGTTATGTCCCCCCTCAGGACTTGGCCCACCACCTTGCAAGCTCTCAGGTGGTGCTCTGGAGCCCTTTGGTTCTCCCACAGAGAAATTTTCATTTTGGCCTTCAGGTCAAATATAGAATCTTTTCCAATATACAAGTGCGGCCATCATTGAAATGGCCACAGCGGTTTCAATTTGATTTGATTCGATTTATTCGATTTATTCGAGGTACGCTGACCAGGGGATGGACAGTACCAATCACAACACTCAAAATGGCAAAACAAACTACTAACCAGGTGGGAAGCAGAAACTGCTTAACCCACCATGGCAGAGGGTGAGGAGGGGTCGGGGGTTGGTTTCAGAAAGACCCGCCTCAATCAAGGGGTGTTGGTTGCAGTACCAGATCAGAGCAGAGAGCCAGGGCGTTGGGGCATCTGCATAGTGGGGGCTGAGGTCAGCGTAGTAGGAGTTTTCCACTTCTGCATCAAGATAATGACGGGAAAGTGTCTCAACAAAAGCTGCGAGGAGAACTTCAGCTTCTTTGCGGGCTTCAGGAAGTTGGGTCCCACAGCGGTTTTCAAACCCACTGGATTTAATCACCTTCTGCCCCTTTAAGGGGTACTTAGACCTTGGCCTCCGCTCTGAAGCTGATGCTGTGGCAGCAGCCAAGCTGCATTTAATTTTATAAAAAATTCCTTATCCCACTGTTCGCACCCAGCTCCCAGATGAGGCCACTTTAATGGCCCAGTTCTCCAGGTTGCCCTCCTTCCTTTCCCCCAAACGCCTCTGCCATGTGCTCAAAGAGGGTTTGGCCATTTACAGTGCAGACCCCGTGTTGCAGTTCATGGTGCCCCATGGGGCGGATCATCTGGCAGGCCCCCACGCCTTTGTGATGATCCACCCATTTCATCATGACACCCACCTCACAATCCCCCCCACACTATGATCAAGTCCACCCCTAATCATCATTTTTGGGTGTACATTGAAAGCAGCTGCACCATCTGCCCATTATGTTTTGAGCTCAATCACTCGAAGTGCAAGTGCCCTATAGCTTCTGCTTCCACCTCTTCAACCATTTCCCCCTATGGCACCACCCTGGTGGCTGCCTCGACCCAATTTTTCGAATGGGGCGTGATCCTCCCACCCCCAACCTCAGCAAATTCTGGCATGGCTTCCAAAGCTGCAGCCAATCGAAATTTTAAAAATTTGGTCAATTTATGGCGCCCTGAGATTATGGCTGAAACAGTTTCATCTGAGCAGCCATGGTTGACAGCTTATGTCCAATCAAGTGCTGCCAACCTGCCAATTCCAGTGGCTGGGCTGGCACTAGCTGATTTAAATCCATTCAAAGTGCTTGAATGGATTGATAATTCAGATTGGGCCTATAATGTTAAGCATGAATTTTGCTTTGGAGGAATTCTTCGTTGATCCTCCAGATTCATGCCCCCACCATTTTCGCCTTAAAAATGGTTTTCCAGTTTATAAAAATATAAATAGAATGGCAGTTGAAGCCGCTGCTGCTCCTTCCAACACCTTACTACGCCAGCAACTCCATGAGGTGATGGAACCCCTAGTTGAGGGTATTCCAATCCCCAATTTCCCCAATGATTTTGAGGAAGATGCAAAATATGAGAATGAGGAGCTCACTTTTGGTGTGAGCTGCGCTTGCATCAACGCAGCAAAAACCTCTCTTTTTGGCCCAAACTATCCACATACCCACCAGTGTATCAAGTCTTTCATTTGTGTTCAAGATCTCATCACATTTGCTGAGCATCAACTTGCTCAATACGTTGAGGCGATGGATACCACTGGCCTCATAAATGAAGAAAACCTGCAGCTATACCTCCTCATGCCCTATGTCGCTGATGCCCCTAACCCTATGTTGTCCACCATGGTCTGCCAGCTAAAGTGGGCACTGGACAAAAGATTTCCCTATTCTTCATCACCAACTGATATGGCTTCTTAGGATGATAACCTAGGGCCTATATTAAGGATTTTTTATTATGATAATCCCTTTGTTTGTCCCATTTGCAAATAAAGATGTGTGGCGGCTCCCCTTTTTGGGTTGGTCACCACTAGTGCTAAAAAAGAAATAATCTGACGACATAAAGTAATACCAATTTCCATCAAAAAATTAGTGACATCTGTGCAAATAAGCAATATCTTCAGATAAACTTAACCGTAGTTGTGGCCCCTAAGTCCTGGAACAATTTGGCCTCCAAACACTTGGTAAGTTGATCAATTCCATTATTATAGTTAAATTGACCATAAATATTGTCAAAAGGACCAACACATCAATAGAGATAGTGTTCAAGGAGAATTTATGTTTAACCAATTGGTAGGAGGTGGCTTTACAATAAGAAGCATCAGTTTAGCATAGCTTACAATAACTAAAGGGGTCTCAAGAACATCAAAATTTATTAACTTCCAATAATAGTATTGCAACAGGTCAAGCTTCTTCTTATATATACCATATCCCGTTTCCTTGTGAAACCCAATAATAGTATAGGTTCACTAATTGGTTGGGGCTAAAATTGCAAATTTTTAATAACTTTATATAACTTCCCACTTTTGACCACTATATCTTTCCTAAATTCTCTACAGTAAATTAATCTTCCACTGACTTATTATATAATATGGTTGGTTAGCATTTTTTTTAGTACTAGATGGTCCCACGCTGGTTAGCATCTTACCAAATAATTTTTTCAATATTAGCCTCTAAGGCCACAATGGACAGTTGGATAAACCAATGTATTTTGATGCTTTACGCTGGTGGTGCTGAATTTTTAATTGTACTCCTATAATTTCACAAAGCTCTTTAGCCGTCCTTCCATTTCCTTCAGATTTTGTAACAAGCGGATGGAGGCATAGTCAGTTGCCATGGTAAAATGTACTCCATAGATGTAGACCAAAGATTATTTACAAGCATAGATAATTTTTTCAACACTCCTTCTTGGTAATGATATAATTCAGTCTGTGAACATCCAGCGTCTGGCTGCACTAAGCAACGGTGTGGTTTACTCCCTCAGCGTCTAAATGATATAACACCCCTCCAGAGGCAATAGAAGCATCCATATTGATATAAAAAGTTGGTTTATAAAAATACCAGTAGATAATTATTGGTGCTTTGGTAAGAAAAAAAGCTTGTCAAAGACCATCTAAAAATTTCCATCTACTCAATGGGTACTCCAAACTTGAGAAGGTAAATTAAGGGTTCACCAATTTTGCTAATATTTTCCACACAAGCAATAGTAGCAGACCAATCCAAGGAATACTTGGATGTTTCTCTTGTACTTGGACTCATCATCCATTTGTTAGTTTCAATCTTCACTGGCTGGGGCCATAAGCCTTTTTTATCAATGAGAGATTCCATATCTAATTTCTCTCAAAAGAAGTTACGCTTATGTGGCTTCATCATTAAGATCAGCTTTGAAGAGGTGGCATAAAACTTCTAAATGATGAAAACGTTCATTAAACGTCTAAGAAAAAACGTCTATAATCTCTAAATATGAAACCATGAATGAGATTTTTAAGTCGCCTAATTTAGTATCCATAGTCTTGTTGAATGCTGCGGAGGCATTGCACAACACTTGGAGCATTCTAGTGGGTTGATAAAGCCTGGGAAGTAAACATTACGCATTTCTCCTGCTCGCCTTTAGGCAGTTCAATCTGCAAGTAGCCAGAAAAGTGAATCCACGACTGAATATATTGCGCGCTGCCCAAGTGGTCTAGCACATTATTTATGCGAGGTAATGGATAAGAATCTTCTTGGTAATATTATTTTGCTTTCTATAACCAATTACCACGTTATTATAACCCACCTGATTCTTAATAACCAACACTAGGGTGTCCCAAGGGCTCTAGAAGGGCGCTAACATCCATTTTTGCAACAGTTGGTTATTTGCTTGATTTACAAATACCTCAGCCACCTTTGAACACCTAATAGAATGGATGAGAAATGGTTGATGATTATTGATATCAATATCGGTTAACTCATCATGTGCACAACACAAACTAAAAATCGATTTTTAAAACTCACTTTGATTTTTAAGAAAGGGCCAGAGCTTTGTCCTTTTCATCCTCAGTTAAACTAGAGAGAAGTTCCCAAGAAATTAGGAAAAATACTGATTGGCACTTGCTGCCACCTAGTGCAAGTTCATCCAGATTGCTAATGTTATGGACACTTAGCATTTTCTCAACTAGCAGAAAATATGAACAAATGCAACACTTTTATGTCGCTTAATTTAAACAGAATATGGATATAGTTTTGTTAAAAGTACCTGGATTTCACCATAATCAAGGAGAATAACCCAAGCGCAGTGATAATTTCAAGTTTGATATGCTAAATGTCGAGATTATCTCACCATACAATCACTGTAAAATTTAGATAACTTTTTCACACTATGATATGATGACTAACCAGAATGGCTGGGCTACAAATAGCATACTAAAATAATATCTTTAAATTAAAAATTTGATTAGTAACCAATGAGTATGGCAAGGTTCTTTATTTCCTGTAATGATAACATTAGTTACTACAATTCAATTCAAATAGCAATTTTTGATAATCACACAGGAGAGATGGGCGTATTCAACAATTACCAATTAAACTGGGCGAAAGTCATAAAAGGAACTGACAAAATGGTGCGCTAAAGGGCAAGAGACGTCCTGGAGGTGGACTGGGAAACATGGCCACCAAAAAACCACAAACTGAAGCAATGTCCAGGTTTGTGGAGTTCGCCATGAAACATAACTAACACATGGCAATCCAATATAACCAACCCCTTTTAAAGGTAGAGCACGGGCTCTGACTCTACCTAGGGTAAAGTCTCAAAATCTGTGGGAAAAAGTGTGCAAGGCACAGACCTCCCTCCCTACACGGTGTATGATAACATGGAAACGGCCCCATTCAGTTGGTTCAATTTGGGTTTTGAGACCAAAGAAGATGCAGACACCGCCACAAAAGTATTCATTGAAGCTGTCCTCCCCAAGGGCAAACGAATTGTGTGCACTGTGCGCACCAGATGGAACAAAGCGAACACTTTGTTCATCTCCTTTGACTTGCTCCCCACCAACCTCCCCCACAAGCAAATCAAGGAGGAGCTCCAAGATGAAATTAAACACTGTGGATAAATTAAACAACTTGATTTACAATGATTTCAAATGATGCTAAACCTGTGCACAAAAGCCAATCGCCGTGATCCATCTGGTCCTGAGGTGGCCGCTGACCTCACAAGAATCCCTCAAAGCAGTGGAGTTTCACCTCCCAGACAGGAAGGTATAAGAGCCATTCTGCGTCACACTGGAACGCGCACTGCCTATCTGCAACCACTGCACAACATTGAGGCACAAGGAACATGCATGCCCCGTGAAGGAGGGCATCATGGCCCCAGAATTCTGCAATGACGCCATGGATGAAAATGACAGAATTTAGCAAAATGATTGATGCCAACCACGCCTTCCACTGGGGAGAGGATGGGAACTATCTCATCATAGACCCAGTAACATCCAAAGCATGCAAAATGCTGCATAAAGGCCGCAAGTGGGAAGCAGCCAAGGCTGCATCATTTATGGCATCCACCATCGACCCTGACAAATTCAGGAAGATATTGAAGAAATCAGCTGAGAAAACAATCATAACAGACTGCTCAAGCAGAGGAGGACATGGAGGAAATTATATGAGTCACCCAATCAGTCCAACACCCAGAACGAGAATTTGCTCAACAACGCGACTAGATTACCAAATGGTATCATTAAAGCAATCTTTTTAGAACAATTTGGCTCCACTATGGGCGAAAAAGCAGGACCCAATTCTCCAAATTCGTACACCAAAACCATAGAAACAAATCATCACACTGCACTGACCCATCATGAGTCATGAGAGGAAGAATCTGCCACAGATTCTAAAGACCTCAATATCCACGAGAAATCAACACAGGGTGTGAAATTGGATGATATCACAGAATATACTGTCTCTGTAACATGAAGCAGGGCTAGCAAAAAGGGCGCTGGGTGTGGGCCAAGTGGCCCTCTTAACTGCTCCTGAGGTGCTGTGAGCATCTCAGTGACAATAGGGACGCTAAGCATCATGGAAGCCAGGGCTCATTTGTCCCAAGCCAAAAAGCTGAACTTCTTGTGAAAACCCCCTGTAGATATCTTGGCCATCCGAGGAACACACGGTCTACAGGGGGACGAGGGATCCTGGACAGCCAGGGTCACACCATCCCTATTAGTATGGATGAAACACTGTGAGGTGGTCATCCAAAACAATAAAAACTAAAAATCACAAACTCCTTCTCATATCTGCATGGTCACATCCTGGTTCCACTGTTCATAAACCAAGAGGACACGATTTTGATAGCAAGCATCTATGCACCGTGCACCCAGCCAATAGGAAACAATTCCTCAAAACCATCCTAACACTCGCCCTCCCACCAGATATCATCCTACTGGGCGACTTCAACTGCTGGGAAAACCCAATATGGACCAATGGCCTAATCCCAGGGGATACTCACTGGGGCACATCAAGTTCTGTGCAATGAAGGCATCCCTAAGCCTACACAATACCTTCCCCCCAGGGTCACCACTCCTTTTCAAACATGATCCGCCTGAACATACATGAGGGAACGCTCACCTCAATGAGCTGCATCAACTACATCCTCACACCAAAAACCTACCACTTGATCATCTCCAACTTCACAACAAAAAATCAATTTCTCTGACCACTAACTCGTTTTGGTGCAGCTCTTGCCAACCCAAACTCCAACACAGGCATCAACCTGGAGGAAGATACATCAAGAAAACGTAAAATTGCTCAAAATATTTGACTGGGTCAAACATGAGGCTATAAATCAAGAATTCACAACCCTGGTCATATTAAATACCATTAAAACCTGAGCAAAATTAAAAACTGAACTAATAAGTAAAACTTGTCCCCTTGTCTCACATAAGTACACCACTGACACAGCCACAATAAGGCGCACCTTGGCAGAACTGGAACACTTCAAGATTAACGCCTCAAAATCCAGCTACAACCCCAACTGCAGGTACAAATAAGCGATAATATCTGCCTTCCTAAACGCCCTCATCTTTGAACACCAGCACAGAATCAAAGTATCAAGAAAAGATAAGTTCATAAAAGAAGGCAAAACCTTCTTGACATACTTCTTCCACCAATCCACTCCCAAAGCAACCACCTGTGAGCACACAGGTCTGAAAAGTTGATGGCTCCGTGGCAACTGACTCAACGGAGGTCAAAATGGAAGTAAACCGCTACTACACCAAACTATTTCGTGGCACCCCAACAGAACCCCCAAAAATTAAAGATTTTATACACACTACCAGAATACAAAGCACACCGTCAGACTACAACCTCCTAAACATAATAACACAGGAGGAGCTCTGGAACACAGTCTGCGGTGCACCACATAGGAATGCCCAGGGCTTGATGATTTACCTTACAAATTTTACAAAAAATGTTTCAAGCAAATAGCCCTCTCCTCTTATCATCAATAAACCAGTGCCTGCTGGAGACACGCCTCCTTCCTGGTGGACAGGACTCCTATGTCATAACCCTGTTTAAAAAGGGTGCTAAACTGGACTGGCCAACTGGCGCCCAATTACACTCTCTAACACTGATACAAAACTACTTACAAAAATATTAACAACCAGATTAGGCACAATAGCCTCCAATATCCAGTCTGTGACGGACAGGGTCCCTGAATATTGCCACAAAGCAGTTAGGCAAGAGTGCGCAGGTAAGTGCCCATAGGCAGGAAAAACTGCTATGGAAATGTCCCTAATCTGATTGTGTGGGAAGCACTTTACTATGAAAGATTGTGCCACAGTCAGTACTATATTGGCGCCAAGCAAGAGGGTCTGTCCTCCTGAGACCGCATATAGAGACTCTAGAGACCTGTCAAATTCTGAGCTGTGGTCCATGTGCAGTATCTCTTAAGGAATTAATAAAGATAATTTTAATCTTTAAAAAGCAATTTGTTATTTTCTTAAGTTTTATTGTGATTTATAGAAGACAAAACTTCTTTACACAGCTTTGTCAGCTCAGATTTATACTGAGCTTAGGGAGAAAAGCAGGTCTTGTTCTTTTTGGAGTCTGCGGGCGTCTTCTCAATGACAGGCATAACCCAAGGATCTAGACCCTCAATTTCCTTGTTGAGGCCCATTCCAGAACTAGGATCAGGTACCCTCGCAGTTGCAGAAAAATTTTCTGCAATTTATTATTTAGCTATGAATTATTCTTGAAGCCTGAGCCATTCTCTTTGTCCATATTCCTAAATATTAAAAATTCTAACAGGGGTTTGGAGGCCTCTGATTCAACTGATAGCCATTTCCAAGAGGCTTGCCCAGCCTCAACTGAAGTGGCAGCATCCGGTTGGCCTGAGCACCATATACAAGGGTTTTAATCCTCATCGCCCTTTTTGGTAATATTATGTTTGACAGCATCTGGTTGTCCAGAGTGCCATTTACAAAGATTTTCATCCTTGTTGACACATTTGGTGACATCAGACTCGGCCACACCTGTTTGGCCAGAAATTTGTGTCTGAGGGTCCGCTCCCTCATCACGCCATTTGGTAATATTGTATTTGGCAGCATCTGGTTGGCCAGAGCACCATTTATGAGGGTTTCTTCCTCCTCAGCCACGCGATTTTTGTTTAAGTTCATTTTTTTGAGGCATCTGATTGTCAGATTACATTTACAAAAATTGTAACTATCATGCTCCTATACTTTGGCCTCAATCATCGCACTAGGTAAGATTAGAGCAATGTGGCAGTCAGGCAACGCCTTGATTGTTACACTGTCATCAAAATCAGTTTGGGTTCATAACAGGCGTTCAATCTGGACCAATATAGACTCTGTCGCCAACATATGTCAGTCCAAAGCAACTGGAGCCTTGGTATTCCTTGACCAGGAGAAGGCATATGACTGCATTAGCTGGCCGTACCTGAAGGAATGCCTGAGCGCCTTCAAACTCCCACCTAGATTCATAAACTAGGCGATGCTCCTTACAGAATCAGCAACACATGGCTGTATGCGGCCCTGGCTTTCTAACCAACAAGATCACACCACGCAGAGGGCTCCAACAAGGGACCCTGTAAAAACTTATGGGTCTGGTATTATTATTGGCCAATAAACCCTATAAACTTATTACTTGCACAGGTTTGGTTCTTGTGCAATTCTTCCATGTTGTATTGTTGTTGATATAATCGGTTGATAAAAGTATGATGACTATTATCCATAGTTGAATGGAATTCTTAGATATAAGTGCAACGCTCAGCCACTATTTTCACTCAAAATACTTAAGATGGCTCAACATAGGGATATGTTCCCTCATACCATCTAACCCAATCTTCTTTAAGATTCCCTGGTGACAGTTTCTCCAGTTTGACACACAGTCAGCAGCAAGCCCCGATTTGTTTCCGCTTCTTCTAGGATTCCCGCCAGATCCTTACTCTTTTCTTAAAGAGTCTCCCAATTATTGCACACAGAAATAATATCACTGAGAAAGGATAGAACAAATGGATGCTGGAGTTTACTGTACTGGTATATCTACTATATAATGTAAAACTTAGAACTGTTTTTATTATGAGTGAATTTTAGGGAATTTATAGTGGTGATTCAGCCATCTAACCCTCGGTTGACACTTCTTTGATGAAACAGCAGCCGTTACCATTTAATCACTCATCCTCATCTCAGCAGCGATTGTCTTCCCCATCCTGGCTAGGATTCTGTCACTGAACATCGTTGAGACAAAATGGAAAGAGTCGGAAAACGTGTCCCTAACGTTCTTCTCTCAATCCAAGTAAACCAACCATATTTGGAAAGTGGCCTTAAAAGGTAATGGGACTTGTTATCCATTAAGGCAGGTAAAGAACTAACTGATTGATTCACTAATTAAAGAAGGCATCACTCGCCTCACAACTTACTCCTTACATTCCCAATCAGTCAGTGATGAAACCTGACCAATCCCAATTGGTACACCTGATAGTTAATCACTAGCAGATGCCACTATTTCGTCAGCAACTCTGCACAACGAGATCTAAGCAATTATCTGGATCAATTCCTGATGGATTGACCATGAGAACATCCTAAAATCCTTAAACTTACTTACTCCAAAATCAGTGTCAACCAATTTCCAATTCACCTCGCATTAGGGAATTATCCCCTATGAATTCCTGGTAATCTAGCAGGCTGGGAAGATGAGCAAAAATCCCAACACATCCCCCATCTTGCCTAGATTTCCAGCAGAAAAGGACTGGGGTAGGAGAGCACCACTTTTGACACTCAGTCAAATACTTCATTTGCTCAAGAGTAGTACAATCACCAATACTCAATGCTGCTCAGGATGAACTTTGGCATGTGGCTCTCTTCCTCTTCCTCCTTGCTACCACCTACTCAGAGCGTGGTTCCCATGATCTACTGTCATGCAGCTGGTCAATTTACTCATGATGATATTAGTCACAGAATCCAGTTTTCCCCCTGTAAAAGTATATGACCCACTGCCATATTCAGGATTTTTGGTCTGGCGTCCTTGATTTTCTGATTTTTTTCCTCATCCTAGACAGGAGTTTCTTACCATCGATGTTCATTTATTGGACCTATTAAGAATGTTTATTTATGTTCGCCCTTGTTATCTTCTTCTCATAACCTCTTGGCTCATATCATTCTTAATTCTTCTCTAAAGATCTTATCCCATTAATTTTGAGATTTTTTTCTCTGAAATTGGAGGTTAATGGATTGTAGAGTGCATAATGTTGACTTACATATAAGTCCAACATCCCCCTCTCATCCAGCTCATATTTTGAATTCTGAGTCATAATATCAACAGCTACTCAACAGTTTGTCTGATCAAGATCTTCGTCTCTATCAGCAGATGAGTCAGGATGCGCAACAGAACCTCTTCTATGGTCCTTCCAGGACTCATACGCCTAGTCTTGCACCAGCGGCTAATCCTTCTGTGTAATTGTTGGAAACAGTAACCAACCCTTTGGAAACCAGGCTAGTAATCATTTCAAACAACTCACAGCCACTTCTCCCTCTGTTGTCGATTCCAGAGTTGGATTTTGAGACTCTCTCGGATTTGGCTCCTTTTGCAGATGCGCCAAAAATCATTGTGGATGCTCCTGAAATTATGCCCTTTGCTCTTTATTGCTCCTTTCTTACCAGGTCAAACTTACTTCCTGAGTTCCTCTTCTAAATCGGACAATAATATAAACCTGCTATCTTGGCCACTAAGCTCACCATCAGCAACAGTATTCGTTTTGAACTTCCCTATGCAGAATTGAGGGCCCAAGTCACTGAGGCTTTATCCTTAGCACTGAATCCCTACAATATTGAGAACATCCTAGATTGGGATATCACTGCTTATGCTCTTCACTTTGCCAGCCAAGTTCTTTGAAGTTGGGCCACAAAGCTTCCAGCCTCTCCCAGGTTCCATTGCTCCTTCTGCTTCAGCTTTTGAGAAGCCCATAGTCATCACTTGCAGTATGCCATTCACTCCCTGCATGATTATCTCATTTTCAGTGCTTCCCATTGGTATCTCCTGCTTATGGCTTTAATAGGGGCATGATTTGGCAACTAATGTCTAGCATCCCTTGTTCACTGCCAGACCATATGTCCAGTGTCCTTGATGAAGCCTGTTGGCAAGCGCTCAGGCCTAATCTTCCAGCTGCAGTACCATATCAGGATTACTCAGGGTTATTTTCTGACTGCCTCTTTCTGTACTGTTGCTTCCCTCCCTGCTCCATGGTTTCACAATTGGCTTCTTCTGACATCTCAATTTCCCTTCCCCTAGTCGCTTTCTCACAGGGTTCTGCATCCGCTCAAAGAACTTGGTTTTGTGTAGGTTTAGCCCTCATTAGCATCTGATCTCAAATAGATTTTGATGGGTTATTCATTACTGCAGTGATCCACCCTCCCTCCCCCAAGAGGTGACAAAGGAGCAATCCCTATATTGAGGATAATCAATAAATATAAAAAATTTAACAATATATCGCTTTTTTCTATGCAGTTTATAATCTTATTTCCAATATCTTTTATCAATTCGTTATTTTTCTCTTTTTTATGGGACTTGACCTTGTTTTGGTTCAGCGGTCCATCTTTTTTATTTTTCCCCCAAACTGGATCCTAGGTATTCTTTGACCTACCAGTTTTCTATGGTTCAGAGGTCCTTTTTTCGGACTTAACCATCTAGATTGGTTCAGAGTTCTTTTTTTTGGACTTGACCTAATCATCAGGACATAACCAACATAATGGTTCATCAGCCCTTTGGGAACTCTTTTTTGTTTTTTTTTTCATCGATCCATCACTTCAGGTACTTAACATGGACTTGATTTACTACTCTTCCATCTAAGAGATTCTTGATTGAGTAGGTATCAGTCGCCATCTTGGCAATAATCTAAAACGGACCTGACCACAACACATCCAGCTTGTTTCTTCTCATAAAACCATGCATATTGCAATAGGCAACTCTTTCACCTATTCAATATTCTGCTAAGGCTGCTCAGTTCTTATCATCAAAATAATTTCGCTTATATCATTTTTCTTCAATGTAGTATTGAATGCTTGCATTTGCATTTTGATCAGGATATCTGTCAGTTAGTTCAAGTACTGTTCAGCACTTATCCCTGATGTTGGTTCCACCACTGAATTAAAATCAGCAGCAACGCGGCCTTCCTTCCATATAACAACTCAAATGGCCTTTTTCCCATCATCAGAAACATGGCTAATATTGTAGGTGAACGTCACTGAACTCAGGTATGTGTCTCATGTGGAAGTTCTTTCTGCGACCAGCTTCCTCAGCTTTGCGGCCAGCCTTCCATTCACTCGTTCTACCAGTCTGTTTGTCTCTGGCTAGTAGGGTACAGAAACTGACTCCTCAGATCCCCGTTATCTCATTCAGTTGCAGAATCACATGAGACGTGAAGTTTGTCCTATTATTGCTAAGCAGGACCTGCGGACATCCATGTTGATATACTACTTGATCCAGGATGAAATTTGTGGTGCTGGTAGCATCTACTTTTTCAAGGCCTTTGTCTCGACCATATCGTCAGATGGTTGATAGCAACTAATATGTACTTGGCTCCCCCTGTGCTCATCATCAGCAGCTTATTTACATCGATGGACACCATATGCAAGGCAAATCCAAGGCGGACCAGTCAGTATCCAGTTGTATTCTTATGTGGCTTGTGCAACTAGCACTCCATGCAACAAGCTAGATATTCAGCAACATCATAGTTGATTGACTTTCAGTATTACTGGCAAACATGGTCGGTCATTTTTCTCAGGCCTTTATATTTGACAACTTTATGAGTGGCTTGAACAATAGCTTCTCTTTCCAATGGCTTTACGAATTGTAACTGCTTTCTGTTAATCATCTTATACACTTGTCTATACATGGTCTCAGTGTTTTCCATCACTTTTCAAAGCACACCTTATTTCTCAGGGCTCATTTCTGATTTCTCCATCGACAATTCTCTGGAATAACACATCCACCTGTTGGTATATCATCTGGACCATTGGTAACCATGATAAGCCATCCACGTTCTGGTGAGAAGCCCCCACTCAGTGGACAATCTTGTAATCATAAGTCTGTAGCTTAAGTGCCCATCAGGCCAGTCATCCTTCTGGTTCTCTCAAATTATGGAGCCAACGCAACAAGGAGTGGTCCATCACCACTTTGAAGTGCATTCTGTGGATATACACTTAAAACTGCTTACAGGCGTAAATGAATGCAAGGCATTTGTGCTCAGTTATAGTGTAGTTCCTCTCAGCAGCTGAGAGTATTCAGCTCACATACACCATCGAATGTTCTTCCTCAAGTTCATCTACTTGGCTTAATATGGCGCCAATCGCCGTCATTGAAGCATCAGTTTGTATAATAAACTCTTGATCAAAATTCAGATAATTCAAAATTGGAGAATCAATTAAATATTGGAGTAACTCATTGAAGGATTCTTGCGCTTCTTCATTCCATCTAAATCCTTTCTTTGGATCCCTCAACTGATGGAATTAGGGTTCTGCAATTCTTTCAAAATCCTGAATAAATCTTCTAATAGATTAATAATATTGACAACTCATGTCAGCAATCTCATCTCATCCTGATCAGTAGATTTTCCCCAGTATCAACCTTGTGGATCACGTCTTTTGTGCATCTAAATCATGGTCATTTTTTGGGTGAATACTCCCTGATACTTTTGAACATTTCAAGCAATTCCTCTTGCTGCCCTTCTGTCAGATCTGCGAGTTGCTCTCAATCAACCAGTAGGTTGATACTCTCAGTTACCCCAGTTGATATTTCCATCTCATCATGAGTCCCAAAATCATAGAATTTCCTCAGTTTGACCATCAGGATTTCTCTTCGCTTCCTAGGTCCAAAATTCATGGACCAATTAAATCGATTTTTAGTATCCTTTATACATCTTTTGTTTTTTTGTAATGGAACTTGCAACTGATAAAAAGGTTCAAAGGTCCTTCTTTTCCCCTTCATCCAAACTTGGTCCTATGTAACTCTGACCTACCAGTTATCTTGGTTCAAAAAATAATTATCTTCTGATTTAACCATCCATTTGGTTCAGTGGTCCTCTTCTAGGACTTGACCAAAATTTCAGGACATAACCATTTAATGGTTCAGAGGTCCGCTGGGAACATTGCAACTATTTTCTCTTAGGCTCAATACTTCCAATTAATATTGACCTTCTTCACTATATGATCATCAGCGCTATTTCTTCAAATATAGGCTACACTTGCCAACTTTTGGCAATACTCTTGAATATAATAGGCCTTTAATCCTGACTAGTTATTCATCCAACAGGTCCCAATTACTTCTCGTATTTGGCAACTGATGCTTGAATCGCATTTCCAACAGTTTCATTCAATTGTTTAGATCGTTTTTCTCCTGAAAATGATTTTAGGCTATCATTGCCATCCTTAATTACACAGGTCGTTCTGGTCTCGTTATCTTCATCCAATTTTTTCTGAATTGATGAACTCGTCTCCAGCAACTTCTGATCAATTTTTTAGTGTTATTGAGTCAAAAAAAACTTAACTATCTTGATCAATTAGTTCCTGTTTTGACTTCATATCTTCATTGGTATGGCAATCTAATACTCTTAATAGATTGCTTCTTATTTCGACCAACGCCTTATCTAAACAATCACTCCTCAGGACTATCTAAAGCAGACCCGATTTTAACCTGAGTTGACCCTGCTGATACTCTTCACCTCAGATAGTTGTCAGGTGGAACAGGTTTCCTTGCAGCACTAAATAGTTCCATATCTAGGCTGCAAGTCCTTTTCCTATAATTTAGTTTATCTTTAATTTTGCTTCACTCAGAGCTCCACTTCTGAGCTGGGTGAACGCCAATGAACGTGATCCACTTCACGTTCTGTCTTCATTATTGTCATTTTCCCTAATAACATATTGCCTGAATTAGAAACATCTTAATAGTACATCATGTTCTTAGTTCTTCTACTCAACTACACCCCTTAAGTGAACATAACTTTGTAAAAAAATTTGGGTTTGGTTATCATTATCAGCCAATAACCCCTATAAACTTATTACTTGCACAGGTTTGGTTCTTGTGCAATTTGTCTGCATTGTAGTGTTGTTGATATAATTTGTTGATAATAATATGATGACTATTATCTGTAGTTTAATAGAATTCTTAGATCTTGGCCCAATGCTAGACAAGTATTTCTGCTCAAAATACTTTTTTGTCTGAAAATAGGGATTCATTCCCTCATACCATCTAACCTGATCTTCTCTGAGATTCCTTGGTGACATTTCTCCAGTTTGACACACAGTCAGCAGCAATCCCTAATTTATTTCTACGTCTTCTCTGGATCCCCGCTCAGATCCTTACTCATTTTCTTAAAGAATCTCCCAATTATCGCACACAGCAATAATATCCCTGAGAAAGAATATAACACATTGATGCTGGAGTTTACTGTACTGGTATATCTACTATATACTGTAAAACTATATACTATTTTTGTGAGTGAATTCTAGGGAATTTATAGTGAGGATTCAGCCATCTAACCCTCAGTTGATATCTCTTTAATGAAATGGCAGCCATTGCCATTGAATCACCCATCCTCATCTCAGCAGCGATTGTCTTCTCCATCCTGGCTAGGATTCTGTCATTGGACATCCTCAAGACCTAAAATGGAAAGAGTCGGAGGATGTGTCCCTAACTTTCTCCTCTCAATTCAAGCAAACCAACCATATCTAAACCTGCTTAAGTAATGGGACTTGTTACCCATTAAGGAAGGTAATGAACCAACTGAATAATTCATTAGTCGCAGGTGGCATCACTCGCCTCACAACTTACTACTTCCATTCCCAATCAGTCAGTGATGAAAGCTGACCAATCCCAATTGGTACACCTGATAGTTTATCACTATCAGATGCCCCTATTTCGTCAGCAACTCTGCCCAACGAGATCTTAAGCATTCATCTTTACTGATCCCTAACAGATCCGACCAGGCAAATATCCTAAAATCCCCCAAACATAGTTACTCCAAAATAGGGTCAACTGATTTCCAATCCACTTCACATTAGGGAATTATCCCCTAGCAATTCCTGGTAATCTAGCATGCCTGAAATATGGGCAAAAATCCCAACATAACCCCTTAGCCCACTGCTGTATAACTTCAGCATTGATACACTCCTTCACATTGCTGACTCATGGCTTATGGGAATAACCGCACAAGGACAGTCACCAGTCAAGATACTAGCCTTTGCAGATGACTGCGTAACTGGTATAGCTAACAATAATGATGCCCGCTAACTGGAACTCACATTAGAGGAATATTCCATTGTGAGCAACGCGTCACTCAACAAAAAGAAAATGGAAATAATACTCTTAGGCAAGTACACTAGCAACTGGGCTACAACACCCAAACCTCACAGCCCCCCACAAAGGAACAACTTTCTCATCCTTCCCTTCGCATCATCTCCTTCTATTAGCCCTGTCCGCCACATTGGGGTATGGCTAGAGACAAGGGGTACGCCAACGAATCAATGGAGAACAACCTACTACAGCAGATATACAACCGCGTCGCCTCCCTTAACAGAAGATCCACAGGAATAATGGGGAAAGTAACTGTTGCCAACTCATTCATCCTCCTGATGCAGTGGTTCCCTTCACACGCAATACTTTCTCACCTATTTTCATGTCTACAATTCGTGCACTTATCGAGGGATGGCTGTGGCCTGGGACCCGGCCACATGTACAGGTAAAAACACTCTTTGGCCCATGCTCTAGTGGAGGCATGGGCTTAATAGACTTTGAGGTCCACGCCAGCCATATAATGGGCACCTGGATAAAGGAAGTCCTAGCCCAAACCTCCCGCAGCAGCACTGGTCCAGAGTGGCGAGGGCCAACTTTGCACAAGCGCTAAAAGATATCCAATCCACGTAACCCGTCCAGCCTGCACACATACCTTGCAAACCACTCCAACGCAGCGGGCCCTCATTGAACTCCCCCACACTTCAAAAGCCTCCTCCACACCATTCAACACAAAGGAAAGAACGTCACTCTCACAGGCACTAGTCAGGAAAGGGGCAGGCCCAGAGCCCACTTCACACTAAGGAACCCAGAGGACAACCCCCAGAGTGACACACATGACGTGGCCCCAGTCATTGCAAGAATCTACTACCTGGATGCTTTAGACATCTCAAATGGCCTCACAACACAGAAGACAATATAAAGGCTAACACATTATCCGCTACTCCAACCAAGGGTAAGAGCTGACACATGGCTTTGCCTCAGAAGAGCCTACTGAACAGCAGATCTCTCCAACTCTTTTGATGCAGAGTGCGCAGTGTATGGAGAGGATGGCACCCTACACCACCGCCTAGAAGCATGCCCCCCATCTAGAGCCATATGGCGGGAAGTTGCGCCTGCTAAGGATCCAAAATAACCAGGAATTATTAACTTCCAGGAGCTTCCTCACGCTTTAAATCGAATCCCCAATACCACCTACCATCCGCTCCCTAATGGTAACCATTGCAATGTGGACAATCCACACCATAGCTTTGGATGCTTTCAAGGGAACTGTACCAACCATCCGTGGGATAATCAGCAGATTTGCGCCTACACCTACTAGAACACTTACAAGCCTGGCTATACAGATACATGAAGCTGAGGCAACAAAGGCTTGTTGAGTCATGGTTCCCAGTTTTGTTTCTGCACATGGACCCCTTCCTCTATACCTGCTCCATAACAGGGAAACCTTCTTAGAGTAGTGCACTCAACCTCCCATACTTGGCGGTACCAGCTGGCAACAGGGGTAGCTCGTCTACTCTGGGGTTCCTAAGTTGGTTACACTTCGCCTCCTCCTATCCCATTATGTGTTCCGGTATTGCCCAACCCTGGTTGTATTACCTCGGTTAAATAAAATAACCACCGGGTATGGCCTCACATCCTCTAAAAAACAATTACCACTATGTCATCTTTTAACACAAGATTAACAAACCCCTGATTTCAAGGCGTCAGGGCCTCATCCTTTCTGTAATAAAATAGCGGAAGAGTTTGTCCAAGTATTGCCAACATGATCCTTCAAAATTAGCTTTGACATTAAAGGTTCTCATAAATAAGGTCCAGAAAGAAAATCGTAGTATTGACATAAGAAAATGATGGCAGTAGCGATATCATCAGTGAGCCAAACTTCTGCAGAAATGCGCTGTATGTTCCTTTGGAGGTTGTGGTCTGAAGCCCTGATACCATAGATTTTATGATGATCTATGTCTGGATTAAATCTGAGTTTCTTCACAAGGTTAGAGGACACAATATTAACTGGTACCCCACTGTCAACAATAAATCTGACTTTGAGCTTATTTACCTTATTATCAATATATTTGAACTCAGATGATAATCATCCACCAAATTCATTGTGAGGACATCCAAAGTGTCCACTTGAACTAAATAGTAATAAATATCATCTCCTAGTTGAGGGCCAGGATCCTTTTTACTCTCAATGGGCATAGACCTATAGACCCATTATAGCTTTATAATTTCACCAGAGGGGACTGTAGCTCTTGTTATTCTAACTGAAGTACATAATGCTCTAAAATTACTGTCAGCACCAACTTGGCCTTACATTCTTTAATAGAGATTATGGTAACTGCTACCATAAAATCCACTGTAACTTGTTGAATCAGCGGAGTTTGTACATTGTCACATCTTTTCTTAATGGAAGGTGATAATGGATATTTTGGCTTACCTGTGTTTTTTATAGAGGAGCCAGAGGTAGAAAATAGTGGTTCTACTCTCCCCTGACTTTTTACAAGTCTTCCTCATTGCTGGGGTTCACAGAATAAACCTTGGGTTTAGAACCCATATTGGGTCAGTGATTGGCATAGTGCCTCAGGTTTATACTAAGTTATCATGTGATCTGATAATAATAGATTTAGAGTGAGAGCTAGAAAGACAATTAATTCTTTCTTTTTTAGCACTAGTGGTGCCCAACCCAAACAGGGAGCCACCAGCATCTTTATTTTGAAAATGGGCCAAACAAAGGGATTATTGGGAAAAAATTCCTAATATGGCACCTCAGCCACCAGCCTAGGAAGCAATATCAGAAGGTGAGAAAGCTTTGGGAAAACTTTTGTCTAGTGCCCGCTTTAGCTGGTGGACCATGGTGGACAACATCGGGGTAGGAGCATCAGAAACATGTGGCATAAGGAGGTATAATTGTGGGATTTCTTCATTGGTGAGGCCAGCAGTGTCCATTGCATCAACATATTGAACAAGTTAATGCTCAGTGAAAGTGATGAGAGCAGGCACAGAAGTGAATGTCTTGATACACCGGTGGGTTTTGGTATAATTGGGATCAAAAAGATCAGTTTTTGCTGCATTGATACAAGCACAGATCGCACCAAAAGCAAGCTCCTCAATTTCATACTTTGCATCTTCCTCAAAATCATGGGGAAATTTGGTGATAGGAATACCCCCAACAAGGGGCTCCATCGCTTCATGAAGTTGCTGGTGAAGTAGGGTGTTGGCTGGGCAGCTGCAGCCTCAACTGCCATTTTATTAATATTTTTAAAAAATTGGAAAGCCACTTTGAGGGCGAAAATGGTGGGGACATGAATTGGGAAGGCTAATATAGAATTTCATCCAAAGAAAAAGCAGGTTTCAAATGATCAGCTGTTCATCCAAATTCAATCCATTCAAGATCCTTGAATGGATTGGATTCAGCCAGCATTGGGTCAGCCACCAGAATTGAGGCAGTGGCAGGAGCTGATTGGCCATGCGCTGTTAACCATGGCATCTCAACTGAAATGGTTCAGCCATTGATGCAGGATTATATAATCCAGTTAAATTGTTATTAAATTTTTTCAAATTTTGTTTTTGATTGGCTTCCACTTTTGGAGCAGCGCCAAATTGCCCTTTATTGGGGGCAAGAGGATTGAGACTTATTTGAAAATTGGGGCGAAATAGCCACACGCCTAATGCCTGAGGGATGAGCAGTGGAAGTGGAGACAATTAATTTTTTATTTAGTTTAGGTCTTCCCTTTATGAGCTAAATAACTATGCCCAAGAAGCGCGACATTCAATACTTTATGCCTTCCAAGACGCATGACAAGTATAATTTATATTTTTAAAAAGGATGCAAATCACCTTATATGTCACTCAAATAGAGTATCCATCCTATGGTAAGGATGGCGAAATGGACTTATTGAAGCCAAGTACCAAATGAGATGTAGAAATAACTACGTAAATTTATTATATTATATAGGTGTTTTTAATATTTCACGTATAAAAAGTATACATCAAAAGGAAAGGATTATATATAATGAAGAGGGGACTATTAAAGGAGGTTTTTGGTCAGGTGATGCATTCTTGATGGTATAATACCATTGTAGCATATTTTTGATAGGTAAATATTGTAAATTAATTGTACCAAGTCAGATGGACTTGGTATCACTTATGCTGATCGTTGGGAAGACTCTAAATTCATTCCCTTTTAAGGGTTTGTCATAATTTACTGCCTCATCTTCCACCTCAAGTAAATCTCACCTGACCTTCTGATGATCCTTTATTTCCATTTGACAATGGTTTATTTCAGTGTATCTTAGGCTCAATTTGGTCTGACGGAATAATCTAAGATCAAATTGAGTTGTATCAACTATCAATTTTACACTGAGTATTGAGGTAATTCTTTCAACACCTTCACAGGTCTAGGTTTATAATTTTTTGAGAGAGTTAAATAGTCAATATCCTTACCATCATGTCCAATATCCTGATATCTGGCTTCACCCCTTCAATAATATTGACAATGGAGTACCAATGAAAGAATTGGCTATGTATGCGTTAATAGTTACTCCAGTTTCTAAGAATTGATTAAATATTCATCTCTGCGTTTATAAGTTATAACTTATGGCCCATACCAGATGAAATCTAATTTCCTCCTCAGGGTGCTATATGATTGTAATAGTACAGGACTAAGTCTAAAATCTCAAAGACAGGTAGAGGTTGACGAGAGGCATTTTCTTCTTGACCTTCTTCTGTAACCAATATGTTAGAATTATCATCGCCTCATATTGTAATTTAGTGATCTTCTGAGCCAATCTTCCATTATCTTTGTCAGGCTCTTCAGGATTATCACTGGTAACTTCACTAGCTAATAAAGCCAGTGTTTCAGGTTCACTTGCATATAAGGCCTTTAAAGGAGACATTTTAGATAATTTGATGAAAAATTAGCCTGCAAGTCATCTACGCACTTGAGAGATATTGGTCCAAGTGTAATGGACCAGTAGTAAACATTTTGTGTAATATTGTAACAAACGTCCCATTTGTTTTTTCTAAATTCCCGTTAGCTGATGGGTGTAAGGCGTTGAAAAAAGTTGTTGAGTTCCCATGCTCGCTATAAGATCCTCACAACTCTAGGTAAAGTTTTTCCCGTTTTCAGATGGAAGTATCTATGGGCAGGCGTTCCTAGTAAATAATTTGGTATAAAAAATTAGCAGTTTATATATGACGGTATGTTCAGGAATGGCAAGTTCTTTGACCCACTTCATGAAAGACAAAATCCCTACAAGGATTTATTGAATTACTCCTGTGGATTCAGGTAGTGGACTTATGACGTTGAAACTTATGGTATAAAACAGCTGATGCGGGTCCATGGGCTGATATTTGTACTTAGTCTTATTTAGCGTCTGCTTTTTAGAAGTTATTTAAGTATCTAGACTTTGACTACAGAGTCCAGTATCCATTCCCAATAGTAGTGATCCTTGATACATTCATATGTTTTCTTGGCTCCTCCATGTCCTAAGGTATTGTGGGCTTCCATTATCAATGGTACCTGTTCTGAAGGTCACAAGTAAGGTAACTAGTTAGTTACAACTTTATTATAAAGCAACTATTTCTGAAATTTTTTAATTTGAGCATGTCATTTGATCATCTTTTAAAAATATTCATCTTCATCCTCCCACGAGTCTGTCTTCATGAGTAGGTTGTGTAACCAATAAGATTTGGTATTGTCTAGATAAAGTAAGGGCAATAAAGTCAGTCCATCCACTTAATGTGCTTCATTTAGCTCAATTTATGATATTCATGTCATAGTACTAAAGTTTGAGAGCCCAGCGAGATAGTCTTCCTGTCAGATCTTTCATGTTCTTAAGCCAATGTAAAGAAGCGTGGTCTGTAATAACTGTAAAGTTTTCACCATACCAGAAGAACTGAAAACGGTATAACATCAGGACAACAACTAAACACTCTTTCTTTAGATGCTATAACTTTACTGTTCTTGGTTGAATGGACCTAAATCGTCAGGTAATTTGATAAGGGAAATGATAATATTACCTGATGCTAATTTATTGTGTATCATATCGAAGTTATCAGTGATCATAAACCAAAAAATACCCTAAGTATATCTAAACTTGGGATTTGCAGCCTAGCGATTCCACTTAATAATATTTGACTATGATGAAATGGGCCCAAGGGCTTTGTTGGTTAAGTTGAACTTAATACTAATGGTTGACTTGATGACTTGGGCACATGGGCATTGTTGGTCTATGTCAAAATTACTTTTTATCAATTGAGTATTTGATTAAATTGATTATTAATTAGAGGTACGAATAACCTTATTATGTGCTGCCTATTGCTTGAGTAGAGCATTAGTTCAGATGATTGCAGACGCATCAGAAATTCTGTCTTGAGAATATTAATGAGTTTGATACCAACCCTGAGGCATTTGAGATGTCCTGAGTCAAAAGGATTGTAGACCCTCAAACGAACATATTATGTGAACCTCTGGCCAAGTGCCATTGAAAAGGAGGCGTCATGGGTAAGATGTGGTGAACATTGAACCCTATAAATTATCTCCAAGTCGATACTAATAAACTACAACTAACTATTACCACAAGTGCATAGTTTAATCTATAAGCTTTTTTGTATTTAGTAATTTACATTTTATTTAGTCTAGAATTTACTTGGGATCAGGATATCAGGGCAGCATGCCATCATCCAAGTAATGATAGAAGAAACGACTTTGAAGTGTTATTAATAAGGAGTTATATTTTAACTATAGTCACCGTCTAGTCTATTGTTGCCATACAATAGATATTTGAAACTCCACCATACCGAATAAGAACCAGCCATCTTAAGTAGGCCTAAACTTTAACATTAGCTCACTTTTGAAAAGCGTTTTTCTGTAATAGGATACCAGATGGTCTATTCCTTCACCATCCAATTAAGAGAGGATGGCGCCTACAGCTAAGTTGGAGGCGTCATAAACAGAATGAATGGCCTCCCATAGTCTAATGTTGTAATATTGGTCTTCTTTTTAACAAATTTTTCATTGCCTTGAATGCAGTTTTTTTCTCTACTCCTCATATGATAGGGGTATTTTTGGAAAGCAAACAGATAAGAGGTTTGGCAAGTTGAGTGAAATTAGGATAAATCGATGGTAATGTCCATCATTCCTAAAAATACCTTTATGTCGCGAAGGCTCTTTAGCTCAGGAATCTTGGAGATGGTTTCAACTTTATTGTACAATGGTTAATTCCTTCCTGTGATATGGCGTGTCCTAAAAATTTAGTTCCTTCGGGAAAACGTACATTTCGCAGGTTTTAATTTTAAGATTCTCTCTCAGTCTTTAGAACACTGACTTGAGGTGGTATAAATGATTTGTGAAGGTTAAGATATACTGTTTTATCATCTAATTAAACAGTCAAGTAGCTGAGTTTAAGATCTTGAATGATTTGATCCATTGCCTGTAGAAATGAGGTGGGAGTATTGCATAATCCAAGAGGGAGACGGGTAGCTTGGAATATTCCTTCTATGCATATCAACGCGCATTTTTCTTGGTCTTCTAGAGATAGATCCATCTGCCAGCAACTGCTGGTAAGGTCCTTTTTGGAGAAGCAATTTGAGTTGAAAATTCAGGCCAAGGCATCGTCAATCCTGGGAATTGGATAGCTTTCCTTCTTAGTGAGGCTGTTTAGCTTCTGGTAATCCATCACTATTATTTGACCACCATTCTCTTAATTAAAAGTACCAGTGGTGATGACCAATGACTCTAAGAGGGAACAAGTGAGCCAGCATCCAATAATTGTTTTAGCTTAGTCTTCTTCTATTGCTCCTCTAACTTCGACTTCTATATGGATTCAATCAAATAGGGGTTAAACCTCCTGCGTTAGTACTATATTTCCAGTCTTTCATGCACCACAGTCGACATATGACGTGGAAAATCATCCTAATAATCTTAAGTAATTAATGAACTTTCTCATGTTTCTCCTAATTTAACTCATCAGACTTTTTGGACTTGAGGGATATCACAAATTAATATTTTGGTAGGTATGCTAAAATCAATGTGAGAACCAATAAAATGTACTTTGTGGATTCATCAATGGGAAGTGATTTGACCTTTCCCAATGTCTTGATGCTTCTTGACTAAAATATCTTTGTTGGTTAGATTCAAGTAATACTCAATAAGCCTCTTATAAGCTGGATTGAGGACATCTGGTAAAACTCTTGTTTTAAACTTAATCACTCCATAGACACTGGTAATATGTAGCAAGCAAATTGAGGTATACTCAGGGTTTTGTTGGTAGAAACCACTCTTTGATCTCCGGATTGTTTATATCTTCTTGGTAGCATTAAATGAAATGCCTTCTGCTGCATCTACTCAGTTGAAGATTTTTTGATTCTTCTAGAGGTAGATTTTCAAAAAGTAAAAGAGGAATCAGGGTACTCAACCAGGTAAGAGTAATCCTTCTTTCTGGAGTCTATATTATCTCTTACAAGGGGTACTTCATTAATGAAAAGTGATAAATACCCTTCTTTTGTGTTAATGACTCCTTTGTATTTAATCATAAATTGTGCCTCAATGAGTATATCATATTGACTATTGTCTAGGGCAACTTTGGGAGCTGAAAAATAAACTCTTAACTCAGATCGGCAAAGATGAATATGCACTTATCTCCTTAGTGTTGTTAAGACTGGTGTTGCATTATTCTTGAGTGTATTCGAGGTCAGGGGCGAGCTTGATCTTGATTAGTTGGGATGAAACAACAATGGGTGATCCCATATCCAGGATAGCCACAACTCAGACTTTCTGAAATATCTAATCCACTCTTCTAGTGGTTACTCTAAAATTCTTTGGGAGGGCTAACACCTCATTGAGGTGGAATGTGGCATTGAGCTTTTAAAAAGTCTCAGGAGACTTCTTTATCTCCAGGAGACTACAAATTCTAAAGATGGGTCAGATCAATAAGCAAGATACTGATTAGCACCGCTGGGTTGTATCAATTATCCTGGGGCACCCAATAACCTGACTAAGGTAAGTGCTTTTGGGGACCTGGGAGTTGTCAATATTTTTGCATTTAAATGGTCTAGAATGGCGCACTCAGCGGGTGAACCTCAAATGTAATAGACTGTGTCCCATGACCCCCTTCAGAGTCATGATAGGGTTTATTCTCAAAGAGCTCAAGATGAGAGATTGGTAATGGTTTATTTTGTACTTTGGGTCAGTCAGCTTTAGAGGTACCTGTCTATAAGCTAACCATCCTTTTACATTCTTGCAAGGGCAGGGTTCTTCTTAAAACATATATCCTCGGTATGATTGTCCTTCTTGCAGCAGTTGCATCTTAATTTTCTTCCTTCTTAGGCTTTGCTTACTCCACGGATATAAAATCTGGGTTTTGTGGAGGTCTTTTGGGAGGTCTCTTCCGTGTGTATATCAACTACATAGAGTAGGCTTCTTTAATATCCAAAACGGAATTTAAGCTCGTTTTAAAGTTGTGAAATGCATGGCTAGGTCAGGTTACTATGTAAAACAGTAACAACGATGGTTAAGGCAACATCCATTTTAAGCATCATTGAGGTCAACAGTGTTTGAGTCTCTATAAAAGCGATCAGATAAAGCGGTAAGGTTTCATTCCAGTGTTATGCAATTCTCATGAAAACCTTTTCTTCATAATCAGGCTCTGATTAGATCCAAGTTACATTATTAGTGCTTCCTTCAATTCTCTCCAGGTATGCAAGTCGTCCACGTGAGGCACCATAACCTCTTGTGTCATATGGCTAAACAAGATAAAATATGCTTAAACTTTTTATGATCAATAGCACCCTCCATTGTGGCTTAATAGACGTAGAGGAATGATGTGATACTACCTTCGCCCAGAGTAAACTTGTCCTTTAACGTAGGCTTAAGGTAGTGGTCTCCAATCCCTTAACAACTTTTATCCCAGGAGCTTCATATTTGATAATTACAATCTATTTGTTGATTTGTTCATCTTGCCATTTAAGTTGACATATGTGATCCTATAGAGAATTGAGATGTTTCTTTAATTCCTGCAGGGTAAGTCTTGGCGTAACATCCATAAGTTTTATTCTTCTTTCATAAATGACTTTATCATTCTCCAAGTTCTTAATGAAAAAGTCCAGATAGTGAATTTGTTGGTGAGCGGATGAGCGGTTTGTTCACAAAAGCTTGTTCTTATTTTCTAATACTCTAAAGCGCCGACTGAAGTCTTCCAAATATCTTTGCATTCAATGCTCTAGTAGTCTAGTTGGTCTTGGCTTTCAGCTCTTCTGTAAGAGTGTTTCAGCGTTTCTAAGCTTTATTGAGACGATGGAAGATTTGGTTAGTGTCCTCTAGACTGGAGGATTTTCCTCTCCAGGCGCTCTCCATTTTTTAAGTCATTCAGTAATGGAAAGAGTAAATTCCTAAGTCCCACTGGATGCTTGATTCTGTTCAACATTGGATACTCAAGAGATAATCTTCTGAGCTAATGATGGGGTCTCAGAGGTTTGATAGCTCTTACTCATCAATTAGTCATAAGACTTGCTCTAGCTGAGCCTTGAGGATCTTAATCTACTCTTCCTCCTGATGGTGGCTAGTAGAAGCTTGAGCTGCCATTTTGCCATGAGCTTCATTATTTTGTTTTTGTAGCTCTTTGATGAAGGCGTCAAGTAATTGCTTAGTATTTCATTAACTCCAAGATGTCCTTTTAAAGGAGCTCTAATGCTTCCTCCATATACTTGAAACCCTGGAATTGTTAGTCCTATTTTTTGTGGAGCTGAATAATGTAGGAGCAATTACTTTAATCAAATGGTGGAGGTCCCCTATACTTTATGACGCTGAATTATGTATCTGTTTGTAGGCCATTCTTAAGGCCCTTGGGATTTAATAAATGGTCGAGTTTCTCGTTATGAACTACTAATAAATGCACAATATGATATAGCGCAGGGTGTATGAATTTCAGGATATAGCAAAATTGATTTGCACTTGATCCATAGCACTATGGAAGAGCACTGAATTTATATAGGTATATGAGTGTCCTGTCCACGGCATATGCACTTTCACGGCTGGCTCTTTCTCCTGGGTTAATGACTCCACTAAGTGGCTTTCAAAATCCTTAATTGGAGCTTTAAGTTAGATGATGTGATGGGAATCTCCACTGGATTTTCTTGAACTTCTTCAAATTTGACAATGTGTTAATTCCCATTTGATCATCTTCTTCATCATTCTTGTTGGAAACCCAGAGGGTGACAATACAATTGGATTATCCTGCATGGTGCAATCAATTAGTTACAGGTACCATTAAGCATCATCTGAGCCCCAGTTGTGAGTACCAGCCTGTAGGGCTTCCATTTTGAGCTCGATGGTGCTATGCCCAGGAAGCCCATCAGTCAATATTTGAAGCCATCTAATATGCATGACTATTATAATTTTACAATATAAAGGGTGCCAAATTAATGCTTATTTCCATCAACTATAGTATCTAATTTATGGTAAGTATGGCAAATTGGACTTATTAAATTCAAGTACCAAAACGAGATGTAGAAAAAACTACATAACTTTATTATAGTATAAAATAGGGGTTTTATACGTCGCATATAACAATATAACCCCCAAAAAAGAAAAGTATTATAAATAATGAAGAGGGGAATCTGAAAGGGAGGTTTTTGGTCAGGTGATGCATTCCTGATGGTATAATACCATTGTAGCATATTTTTGATAGGTAAAGATTGAAATTAATTGTACCAAGTCAGATGGACTTGGTATCGCTTATGCTGATTTTTGGGAAGATTCTAAATTCATTCCCTTTTAAGGGTCTGTCATAATTTACTGCCTCATCTGCCACCTCAAGTAAGTCTCACCTGACCTTCTGATGATCCTTCATTTCAATTAGACAATGAATTATTTCAGTGTATCTTAGGCTCAATTTGGTCTGACGATTTTCTAAGATCAATTTGAGTTGTATCAACTATCAATTTTCCACTAAGTTATTGAGGTAACTCCTTTAACCCCCTTCTCAGGTCTAGGCTTTTATTCATTTGAAGAGAGTTGAATTATCAATACTTTTACCATCATGTCTTATATCCTGATATCCAAAAGTGGGGAGAGGTCCAAGTTTTATATGTCGCAAGGCCTGAGGACTTTTTAAGCGCCTCAAAAGTGATGGCACATTTGTAGAGAAATAACCATATTGGTATAATTATGCTCAGGATTCAGCACTTTTATCAGGACCTAATACTTTTCCTTGTAGTGATCACATGCATGACAAAGAGTGATCTAACATCAAAATTCTTAACATATTGTTAGCCTCAGATAGTGTCTTTACCTCCAAATAGTAACATTTATGTAAATACTTGTATAAGTTCATCTCTATCAAAAGAGATAATCAGTAATTACATCTCAAGTGGCCAGACTTTCTGCTCCGTCAAACTCTTTGATAAGAAGATCCTTGACTTTTAAGGTGGAACACACTGGCATTATTTAATTTCATTATAAACTAATTCCAGACTTTTATAGTTTAATGATTTTTGTTACCATTGCCATCTTGTAAGTCTAAGATGTTCCTCCCATACTATTTTGAAGGTATAGAAAAATTCTACACATTTAAATTCTTGTAGAAGTTTGGTAGATTAATAGATTAACCTAAAAATGAGTTCATGGTTTCATGGCTTAAGGTCCTGTGTTGGCTCTATATGATTTTCCAGAATTATATAGATTTGAATTGGGATAAAATGGCTTTTAGCGACCATAAAATCCTGGGTGGAAGACACTGCTGAATCACCGATAGTTTTAGTAGCATATTGTGTAAAGGTTGAAAAGGAATCTCACAAATAATCAAAGCTAAATGCTCAGAAGGAGGAATCTACAGATTATTGGGATGTGAGATAGCTTCAATGGAATAACAGATGTAAAAACTACAGGTAAGTTGCAAATAAACAGTGCCTAATTTCCCTCACTATCAGGTTCCGTCAGAAAGGATTTTCCAATCAAACTGACCTTGCTGGCATTTACAAAGATCATTATGGATCTCGATTTTTAATTAGTCCAACATATTAAACTGGGGTGTTCCACTTTCAACATAGTTTCAAAATTGACAATCTTTTGGTTACCAGCCAGAAAGTCCACTTTTTTAAGATGATGTCCTCACTAAACTAGGACTTTACTTTTTGTCTCTGAGTTTTTGGTTTCAGACATAATGATCAAGTTCTTGATACAAATCAGTATTGGATGTGACAGCTCCATCCTTATTGGTATCAAGGCCGTCAAGATGGCTGTTGATATATGATTAACTTGGTTCTTATTTTATAAATTATAGTCATAAAACATTCTTAACCCCATTAGTAGATTTCCCATTTAAAACATATTGTATTAAAGAAGACCCTATGTCTTCCCATTCAAACCTTTTCCTGATTGAATAATTTTATTCCACAACTTCATTGTACAACAGTCAATGGTCCTCATCACAAGAACACTACTGCTTCTTAAATTAAGTAATTTGACTGTAAATATATATATTAACTTACCTTAAGTATATGATTGGATTAACTGTCCAATTTTGTTGTTTGTTCATATAAATCGTTAGCATAGTTTTGCCTATACTAAAGTACTGAGAAATTATCACATAGTCGCATTATGCAGTAGTGCTAGAGTTGGACCAATCACCATAATCTGTGAAATTAGGGAGTAAAGGGACCTTTTTCTTACACAAGTTGTGCTCACTACAGGGGTTGTAGTAGCAGAAAAGAATAAAATCCAGCCTTGTGACGGACCTGACTCAGGAAGGTTAAAGGTGAAAACAACAATCTGTCCCTTTCTATCTTAATTCTTTCAATTCTAATAAACTGGCACTAAGGAAAGCCAAATTGTAATATCCTCCTTGGTTTTAAGCTTTAAGTATTATGTGTTCACTGAGGAGCGGCTGAGACAGATTGGGTACATGTTACCAAGGGATTCCAGATCTTTGCCCATAAATTGATTTTATTTAGTGATTCTTTATTTTAACGTCAGCATAATTAAGACCAGCTGATTCATCAACATAATAATAAGTCCCCGAGGCATAGTCAGATACTACAACAAGTTAATAGCCTAACTTGGATGGAGAAATATCTTGCTGGGTATCTCCAACTTACTTTGCTAAATTTCAGGTTGGCTATTTTCCGCCACCATGCTCTAATCATGGAATTGCACACCAGAAAACAACAGAACGTAGAACTCTACAGGACCTGTATAGTAAGCTCAAAATCAGCTTCCAAGGTGTTTGTCAGGCTGTTGATGACATTCACAACCTTAGTGTCCAAATCTCACAGCGATTGTATTAACTTATTAGTTAACTATACTACAACGTGTTAGCCATAGGATATCAAGCCATGAACAACTGCGGATTCACCGATGAATGGATTTAAGGGTGATTATCCTCAGGGAGGAGGTCTAAAATAGCTATGTCATTCTGGGGGACATTACTCATCAGGCTGAGGCAATTTTAGTTCCAGACCAACACTCAGCGTGAAATGAGGGTGGCTGTACAGCACTTAAGGTGCAACCTTGAGACCACCAACCACCTCCTGTCTGAGCTACAACAAATTATAAATCAGCAATGAGTCATAAAATGATAATGAGGTGATAAGAGGATTAGTCCAGACGCTATAACAAGAGGATGTAGATCTCCTTCATAAAATAAGGAGGTATGGTGTCATATCCATGAACTTCATAACATGGATATTGTTACAAACAGGAAGTGGAGTTGCAAACTAGTGTGCATGACATGAAAAGAATCCTTATATATTTGCCACAGTCCAAAATTGCAATGTTTATAGAGAAGGAAACACATACTACATGGTAGCATCAAATTTAAAGGTGCGATACAGGATGTTATATGTTAATGCTCTCACTAAACTCTGTCTCTTGCTTGTTTAAAGCCATTTAAAGTGGAGCCTAAGGGAGAGGAGTTTAACCAAGAACCAACGCATCTACCCACCTGTTCCATACCACCATAATTGTTCACTTTACCTCCTTCCATGGAGACTCCAGTACCTGAAAAGAGTCAACCTCATGTCTTAACCTAAGGCCTTGGGTTAGCGCTTCACAATTGACATCCATATCAGAAAGTTTCTATCCTGGATATGAAACTTTTAGTCTGGTTAATCTTCCTAGTTTTGACAAGCATGGAAATGTACATTCATTCTTGAGAATGTTAGGATGACTATGCTTGAAACCGATTTTTTCCAAAGAAATACTGTGATTAACTATTTAGATGTCCAGAGTCAAGAACTGATCATGCCCAACTTACCTAGGGACATTTTGACTTTCACTGATGTGGAAAAAGCAGCTTTAAAAAGAGGTTGGAGTCTCAAATGCATGGATACTCTGAAACTGAATTTATAGCCATTTAGTTTAAGAAGAACAAAATTATTGCCAAGTTTGCAGAATGTTTTACCACAAAGCCCTTGTATTGCTAGGTGATAAAGCCATAGAAACTTTAAAGCCAAGATTGCACTTAAAAATGTCAACAAAAATTATCTGGATTATCACCGTTCTCTGCTTCTGGCAATCACGCAAGAACAGATACACCCTTTATGACTGAATACCTGAAGAGGTGCAAAGTTATGTTTGGCCGCCTAATGTGGAAGAATAAATCAGCTAACATAAACAAGCTAATGAAGGCAGAGGGATCCTGGAAAGGCTCTCCCATTGGGAAAGTTTTAGAAACTGACGAAACTTAGCTGAGATAAGTTGTTGGATTTGAAAATTTAAGGGACATTATTCAGCCTCCTGCCCTAAATGATGCCCTGGGGTGAACCTTATGACATCTCAAGAAGATGCCAGCCAGGTAAAGACTTCCAGTAGAAGGGATTATCTACTGCTGGTTATCATCCTAATTTTCCCAAAAATTCAGGAGAAAGATGTGAGCCATTTTATACTCACAAATCAGATCAAAACATCTCAATGGTGACAACCATCACCAGAAAAATGGCGGCCATGGAACCAGAAGGATAAGAATTTGTCTCACAACCTTATAATACCCAAAATTAAGCATAATCAATTAAGAGATAACAAAAATTCTTAATCCTTACTCTCCTTAAAAATGGGTAAAGTTGCCTTACTGATTATGACCTTGATGTCAGGAGAGTGTCTGTAACTCTCCTCTTACAAGCAATTGGTGCAAGATACAAAGCCACACCACTAGGGAACTAGTTTTTTGTGATAATAGTAAACACGGCACTGCTAAAGATGCCAGAGCCAAAGTAACCTAGTGCAAGGGTGGAACAACACGGTATAGAGTAGTTGGTAATAAAGTAAATAGTAACACTTGTGTGGACCCCACGGTGGAGCCCATAACCAAGCGAAGATCTGAGCTGTAGGGTTTGGGTGCCTTGGTATGGAGGGTACCAAGGGTGCCTAAAGGTGCACTTAATCTTGTTGATAATTTTGTGAAAATATAACGCCAAGTTTTTAAAGACCTCCCCATAGGGGTCCGCACACAGGTTTGATTTAGTAACCATAATCTAAAAGTGTAAATGAACGGGGAAATTTTATTAAAGGAAAACGACCCAAGAGGAAAATTGGTCTTGAGAACCATACTTCAAACAAGAGGAGACAAGCCGTCAATTGGGAATATGGTTCCAAGCCTAAATGAACCAATCAGCGCGCCTTACCATCATCCAAGGTACTGTAGCTTGAGATTGAAGAACTTGAGTGATTGCAATATGGGCCATAACAATTTGGAATCGTTGAAAATTGAACAGGGTTTGAACCCCTGTTCTCCAAGCAACAGAACCAAACTGTCATTGTTAAGAAGATAACTAGTTCCTTTTAACGCCACTGCCCTAACACTTGGATGGGCATCACGCACTTCACCTGGACCAGACTGGGCATATCTTGCTTGCACTCAACGTTAGTTAAGGTATGCCTTAAGTCAGAAAGGTTTGTACTTGACCTTTTTTGACTATTGACGCCCAGCCTTATCTTGGCGGTTGGTTCCCTCAATAAAGTAATGTATACATGACATTACCTCTACTCCTTTTGGACTCCACCCTCCCTTCAGGGGCATTCGCCAAGGAAAAGTTCTTGTGAGAAAGGGGCCAACTTCAAGGCAGAGATGGCTTTCTTGGACTTGGATCGTGCAGCCTCAGGTAAATGTTTGTTGAATGCTTCAATTAGATCTTGGGCATGGGCGCAGTCACACACTGGGACCTAACTGTTTTTCGCTTTGCCATATCCCTTCCAGGATACAAGGTACTCAAGACTTCTTACCTGACAGGAGGCTGCTATCTCTTCCACTTCCCACTCTGGCGCCTAATCCACGAGATAAGCCTCAGGAATCTCTGGTAGGGTCCCTCAAGCAACGTAATCAAACTTTTATGGAAGACTGAAAAGATTTGAAACGATGGGGGAGATCCAACTGTATGAGGCGTGGCCCACATTCTGAAAATGCGGTAAGTCCCAATCTTCTTTGGTCCCAGTTTTTTGCGATGTTGCTTGATTAGGATTTTTTTAGCATCCAGCATCACAAGATTTACTTCCTTGTACGCTGAACCAACACGTCTCTTACCATCAGCGTTCTCTTTGTAAGCCAGCATGGCTGCATCCAAACTGGTGTTCACCACCTAGTGACTTTATCAATTGCCTTCACAAAGTCCACCACAGCTTCCACCTTAGATCCATAACTGGGCTCCATGTTGAAGGCAGGGCTGAAGCCATAGT
Source organism: Massospora cicadina (assembly GCA_022478985.1). NCBI lineage: Eukaryota > Fungi > Entomophthoromycota > Entomophthoromycetes > Entomophthorales > Entomophthoraceae > Massospora > Massospora cicadina. The sequence continues at coordinate 3,970 of JAKSZP010002880.1, read as the reverse complement.
TGGCAAAAAAGGGGAACAACCGATTGATGCATGCTTGGTGTTATTATAGCTGAATTGGGCCATGGGGAGATAGAAACACAGTCTGAATGATAAGCAGCAGTGTAACAACGCAAGAACTGTTAAAGACACACGTTCACTCATTCAATCTACCCATCTGATTGAGGATAATAGGCAGTTGAATGGCAGGGGCGAATCTGAAGATTCTTACACAACTTCCCAAGAGACGGAGGTAAACTGGGTCCCCTGATCAATAATTATCTCTAGGGGACCCCATGAAGAGCAAAGATGTGTGACACAAAGCCTAGCCATCTCTGCTGCGGTTACTGTGATTCTACAAGGGATAAAGTGGACGACTTTTGTAAAACGGTCCACCACTACCATGATGGCGTCATAGCCTTCAGAAACAGGTAACACTACAATAAAATCCACCTATAAGGAAGTCCAAGGCCCTTCAGCCTTTTGAACTGGCACCAACAACCCTGAGAGGGGCTGAAGATTTGGCTTCATTTGGTTGCAGACCAATCACTCTTTACAAAACCTGGTAACCTGCGCTGCTAACCCCTTCTTATTGTAAGTGCAGCAATTAGCTCCAGAGTCTTCGCCTTCCCAGGATGACCAACGGTGATCCCATCATGATGACCCCCGGATGATTTCCAGTAAAGGGGTCCTGCGGGAACCCATAGGCACCCTGAAACCACAACATCTCGTCCTTAACGTGGTACTTCCCTGGTAATCTCTTCTTGAATCAACTTGCTCTTGGCGAGGACCATCATATACTCAGCTTACAAAGACTGTTAAAGTCCTACCTTTCTGAACATACCATATTCCTACGCATTCTTCAGAGGAGCAAGCGCTGGCCCATGTGCTGAGGGAGAGTGAAGCTGAAACACAATCTTAATTGGAGGAATCATCAAGTGGGTATTATGCAACTCTACCTCCTTAGGATAGGGAGCTAGTGCAGGGTTGCAGCTCAAAGCGTCAGCCAAACCTTTCTCCTTGCCCTTAATAAACTCATAAGGTAACAAAAATTGGGTTAGGGTTTTATTTCAGTGGGTTAGTCATGGAGTCAAAACATGAGGTGCGCGGCATTACAACAAGGCACAGTGATTTGTATGTACGCTAAAAGGATGGGATGAATCATGCAAAATGATGACGCCAATATGTCAACGCCTCAACCACTGCTAATAACCCTTTGTCATACATGGTGTAATTTAATTTGGGTGGTACATCTTCCTGAAAAAACTCCACTGGATGTCAGATTCCATCATAGCCTACTGTAATAGGGCTTCCGTAATGGCGAAGTTTAAGGCATCAGAAGCCATAAGAAACTCCTTTTCAGGATCTACATGGCGAAGGATGGATGTGGACAACAGAGTGCACTTTACCACTTAGAAGGCAACTTGAAAAGTTGGGGATCACTAAATCACTTTTGCCTCACTCGCTTTTACAGGGGCGCCGCCACTTTAGAAAGAATTGGCATGTATTCCTTAAGGAACGTACACGTCCCCAAAAAACTCCTCAATACCCTTAACTGAAGCTGGGGTGGGCCACTCACAAATCGTCTTCTCCTTGTCCAATGTTATCATTTGACCTTGGTCAAACATGACGTTGCCCAGGATGGTGACCTGGGACTAAAAAGAATTCATATTTACTGATTTCAGCGCAAGGTTGACTGTTCTTAATCTCTTCACCACTTGACGCAAGTGTATAGCATGGGACTTATGATCAAGTGAAAACACCAGGATATTATCCATGTAAGCCACCGCGCACACACCCTGCAGATTATCCAAAGCCACATCTATATGGCGGTGAAAGATAGCCGGGGCTTTTTTCATCCCAAAGGGAATAACTCAGAAATAGAAAATCTCTTTTTGGATGCGGAATGTGGTTAGTCACTCCTGTCCCTTCTTAATCAAGCTCTGATTAAACGCATATAGGTAGTCCAGTTTGAAGAAGAATTTTACATTCTCCACATTGCGAGCAATTTAAGAATTTAATGAAATGGGACGCAAGACTGGTACTGTGACGTTGTTGAGATTCCCATAGTCTACACTTGGGCGTAATGTACCATCTGGTCTCTCCACAAAGAGAAGTGGAGAGCACACCAGGGAGGTATTTTGAAAAATCGCGCCTTTAGCTAACTTCTCTGTAACCCACACATCTAAGGACGCTTCCTCCGGTACAGTCAAAGGGTAAATGGGAGAAGGTATACATATAGATTAACGGTAAGCTTGAACTTACAATTAAACTCTGAATGAGCTGGTAGTACATTGGCTGAGTCCACATCAAATGAAGATTCCAGATCCTCCAAACAGGAAGGTAAGGGTACCTCCAGAGAGGGCTTCAGCAATGGAGTAAGACTGAGAGCGTGGTTATTGAGCCAATGGGGCAGATCGCCCTGATATTTTGCTTCAGACAAAGAGATAGCTAATTCATGGTAATTCTTGAAAGTTAAGGACAAGGTATTGTCTTTCAAGCTGGTTCTGCCGTCAAACTTTCGCCACCACTCTAAACCTTAAGTAATAGTATAAGAGGTTTTTGATAAATTTGGAAGTGGTCAGTAATAATGGTATTTGCCAACCTGATAATCCACTAACCCCAGAACTTTCAGCATGGAAATACCTTGGGTAGCCTCTCCCCTAACCATACCACCTGGCAAGTAATTCAGCTCAAGGTAGTTGACTAGGTTTTATCCAATAAAAATCTCAAATGCTCCTGTATTCACCAAGTCTTTCTGATAAACCCTAAAGGGGATGAAAGGGTAGCTGTCATGGAAATGGCAGAATAAATTTAACCGGCATGCCAGTCGGGATGCATAAGCACCCAAAAAGCAAGCCAGAATGCCAGAGGCATTGCTGACCGGATGACTTGATATGGAGCCAGGCATTGAAAAATGACAAAACGTCAGTGCAACAACATGGTGAGAATGATCCCAACGATGAACCACACTGAACCCACTCCTGATCCATGGGGTCTTTCTGCAGGGGTTGGAATCACTGAGATAGTCTTGATAAAATCCTTGGCATATGGTGCCATTTCAACTGGGGTGGCAAGGAGATGGATTCTCTCTTGCAACTGGTGGACATATGGCCACAATATCCTTGCGCATTGCTGCCGGAAGTTAGTGATCATCGGGTTGTAGAGCCAAAAATATTGGACTCACTGAACCCAATTGACGACGGAGGGGGCCATAGTGACCAAGAGTAGTGGTAGAGCCCATCCAGTATATGGACTGACAGGCCACCAAGGAAATGCCATCAGGGATGCGGTTGGAAGAAAAAAAAATTGTTTAGTTTTTTTGGTAAAATTTTATTTAAAGGAAAAGGAAGAAAATCAACCAACAAATTTCTCAGTGCTATGCAACTGATTAAATAGTGGTCAATTGGGGCAGTGACAAGTCAGGATCAGGTCCCGCAATTTTGACCTAACCAGCGAATTATTTGGGAATGGGCAGGTTTGTTCCTTGAGAACTGACACGCAAAGTTTGGCGGTGGGCTGAGTCACTGTCAGTTTGACCTCAAATGTCTGAACTGGGGCTCAGCTACATTTCTGATGGTTGGCACAACAGCATTTAGCCTGACGAGCGATAGGAATCCCAAAAGCCACCCCACATAAGGGATGGGTCCATTTGGTTGGGAACAGGTTTGGGACGCTCAACCTGCCTGTGCTCAGTCGCTGAACTGTTTGTTCAAACAATAGCATCACATCAGCTGCAATGCCCGAATTGCCAACAGAGGGCTTCAAACCCTCTTTGATGGCGCCTGATGTTAGTTCTATTGGCACATTGATCGAATTGGAACTGTCAGGCATTCTGGCCAATACCTCAGTCTTCATGCCTTTCCAGCCATTTGAGATTTGGGCATCGGCCATTTTGCCACTCAAATTAGATCTGACTGATTTCAATTTGACAATCTCAGTGCTGATTTTGCTGATTCCCTGCAACAGTTCTGCCGAGGTGAGTGTTGGTATT